>JAJQKJ010002706.1:0-64487 GCA_029574335.1 Rana kukunoris | reverse complement strand
TAAGCATTCCAAGTGCGATGGTAAAATCCTCCTAGAGGATAACTTCCTAGCCGGCCTTCATTGTAGGAATCACAGAATCCAATAGGCCCCGGTCTCTTAGTACCTGGCTTTCTATAGCCATGCCGTTAAAACCAGCAACTGTAAAGCAGGATGCAGTATGGGAACTTGTGACAGCAGGTCCTCTCTCAGTGGCAGACGCCAAGGGACGTCTGCTACTAGACGCAGTGGATCAGCGTACCAAGGACGCCCAGACCAATCCGGAGCAATTAGGATCATTGGAACCCCTTCTGTCTCCACTCTGCAAAGCAGAGGAGGAAGGAGCTTTAGAGGACAGAAGGCATAGATTAGCCGGTACTGACTCCACGGTGCCACTAGCACATCTGTTGTGTCTGCCCATGGGTCTCTTGACCTGGCCACAAACCTCAATACCTTCCAATTGAGTCGGGATGCCAGGAGATCTACGTCTGGCGTACCCCATCTTTGGCAAAGGATCTGAAACACATCTGGTGCAGAGACCATTCTCCTTGGTCCAGCATTTGGCGACTCATGTAGTCTGCCTGCCAATTTTCCACGCCCGGAATGTATACAGCCGACAGGGCCAGTACGCTCCTTTCTGCCCACCTTAGAATATGAGCGACCTCCGATGCTGCAGCCAAGCTTCTTGCCCCTCAATGATGGTTCACATATGCCATTGCCATGGCATTGTCTGACTGGATCCTAAATGGATACCCCTGTAGACTGAGACCATGTGAAGAGGCACAGCCTTATAGCCTGAAGTTCCAGGACATTGATCGGCAAGTGGTAATCCTCCGGAGACCAGCGACCCTGGGTCGACTGAACCCCCAGACTCCCCCCCAATCGATAAGGCTGGCGTCCGTCGTGATTACTATCCAGTGAAAGGGAAGGAACGATTTCCCGGACAGAAGTGCCGGTGAGGTCAGCCACCAAACTAGGGAGGTCCTGACCAGGTGGCTCACCCGGATTTGACAATCCAGGGATGATGGGCACTTGTCCCATCTGGACAGAATTTCCTTCTGTAGAACTCGCGTGCGAGATTGCGCATATGGTACCGCCTTGAAGGAGGCCACCATGAGGCCCAGGACTCGCATGCAAAAGCAGAATGACGACCATTTCTGGGATGTCCAAAGGGTCTGCAACTTTTCCACAGGGAAAAAAAAACCTGCCTCTGAGGAGTCCAGAATCAACCCAAATATACTAGGCATTGAGTCGGTATCATTACTGACTTCTGAGTGTTCAGTACCCAAAGTGTCGGCGGGTTTGACAGGTTATAGACACGCTCACCTTTAATTCTAAGTTTGAAGTGGCCCTCAAAAGAAGATCGTCCAAGTAGCCCACGATAGCAATGCCACGCCGTCTTAGTAGCACCCTTGGTGCCTATGCCAGGCCAAAGGAGAGAGAAACAAATTGATAGTGGTCTTCCCCGACCGTAAAACGCAGATATCTCTGATGATTTGTACATATGGGGACATGTAAATTGGCATCCCTGATGTCCAAGGATGCCAGGACGTCCCCCGGCTGGAGGGCAGTGAAGACAGAGCGAACCGATTTTATCTGGAAACTTTGTACCTGCACGAAGCAATTGAGGGCCCTGAGGTCCAGAATTGGAGGAACGCCCTCCTTCTTTGGTACTAGGAACAGATTGGAGTAAAACCCCTGAAACCGTTCTTGTACTGGAACAGGGATAACCACCCCGCGTTTCAGCAGGTCTTGAACTGCCCCAAATAGGGCTTCCTGATGAGTCGGTTGTAGCTGAAGGTTGGAGGGAAAAAATCTGTTTGGTGGGCAAGATAGAAATTCTATATTGTACCCTGAAGACACTACTTCGCAAACCCACCGGTCATGGACCTGAGATGTCCACCGGGTCGCGAATTCGCAAATACGTCCCCCCACCCAAGAGATGGGTGGGGGCAAACCTTCATGCGGACGTTTGCAGGTTTGTTGGGTTTGCGAAACCAGGGACGTCTCTGTCCCTGAGCAGGCGCTTTATTGGCCTGAGGTCTTTTAACCTGCCGCACTGGGCGAACGAAAAAAAAACGCTTGTGTGCAGTGAAGAAGAGCCCTTGCCTACGGCGTGTCTCCTTCCCCTTTTTGGATTGTGGGAGCAGTGTGCTCTTACCTCCTGTGGAATCTTTAATTATGTCATCCAGGGAAGCTCCCAAAACCCAAAAAGTCTGCCGCCCTTAAAGGGCAAGTCCATCAGGGCCTTCTTGGAAGATTGGTCCGTAGACCAATTCTTTAACCAAAGTAGATGGCGTAACACCACCGCCTGACTTAAAGCCCTGGCCAGCAAAGGCTGAATAGCAAACTAATTTTAGGCCTTATACCAGTTGGTCAGCTAGATCTACCTTGTTCGGGGAAGCCCGACGTGCTTGTAACCCATTGAGCAGCATCTTTGCCCATTCCGTAAGTGTCCGAGACACCAGGGCCCTAACTATGGTTGGGTGTACCGTCGAACCCACTACCGTGTACAGGTTGCGGGTGATCGCCTCACCCTTATTGTCCGCAGGGTCTTTGAATGCGGGAGTCCCCTCCACCGGTATGGTGGTTAGCTTGTTTAGTCTGGACACAGGGGTGTCCACTATCGGGGGCGAGGTAAATTTTTTCAAGAAACTCTCTTTAAGAGGATAGCGCACCGCCAGATTTTTAGAGACTGAAAAAACCTTCTGTGGTTTATCCCACTCCTTGTATAAAAGTTTGTCTAAATAAGACACACAAGGAAACACCTTAGCAGTGCGGGTTGTCTTACGGAACACAAAAGGGACCAGTGCATCTGCTGCTCCTGCAGACCCCCTTATTTTTTGAGTATCTCGCACTGCGGTGATAAGGTCACTTACCAGAACTAACCTAACGCGTGCGGACCTGGGTCCAGAGTCGTCCTCACTGTCTGGGCGATCTTGGTCCGCATCCTCAGATACCTCAGAGCCAGAGTCATGAGCACTAGCTGGACCCGGCTCCACATCTGAATTGTCCCCAGAAGATGGCGGGGGGAGGGGAGGCTTTCTAGCCCCGTTTTCCCCCCATGCGCTGCTTCCACCGGGGCAACAAATGCATCTAGGATTGCTGATCTCATAGCCTCCACCGATACCTTGGGTGCAGGGGCATCAATTTCCAGCTCAGGTGTCTCGGGGGAAAAAACGTCAGTTGATCAAAGATCACAGGAAAAAATAAAATTTAAAATAAAACCAAAAATCCAAAAGTAAATTTGAAATGAAGCCTCCATGTCTTCTCCTTAACTAGGCAGAAAAATATGATCTGCGAGATACAGAGAGAGGTATTATACCCAGAGGGCGCCCTGGGCGGGGCTGTAGGGTGTGTACGATGTGTTTAAAATGTACTATAAGTTCCTGCCTAGTCACTCCTAAAGGAAGGCTAATACCCACTTTGTCAAAATTAAGGCTGTGTCCATCTATGAACGAAAGAGAAAAAGATGTTGTCTCCTTTCCTAAAAGATTTAGGGCCAGATTCAGGTAGGAGAGCGGATCTTTATGTTGGAGTAACGTTTGTCATTTATGTTACTCCGCCGAAATTTTAGGAGCAAGTACTGTTATTCACATAGCACTTGCTCCTAAAGTTGCGGCGGTGTAGCAAAAATGAGCCGGCGGAATTCAAATTGGGCGGGTAGGGGGCGTGTATTATTTAAACTAGGCGTGATCCCGCGGCCAACGAACTGCGCATGCGTCGACTGTCAGTGCGCACGCTCCAAATTCTGTCAGTGAACGTCAATGACGTCAATCCCCATTCACGGATGTTTTACGCAAACGACGCTAAACTTTTTAAATTCAACGCGCGATGACGACGGCCATACTTAACATAGGATACTCCACCTAGGGGGCATGTTTTTCTTTACGCCGCGTATTGCTTACGGAAACGTCGGACAGTTACTGCGTCGGGCCAGCGTACGATTGTGAATTTCCGTCTCTCGCTGATTTACATATTCTTGACGTAAATCAGCAGGAACGCCCCGAGCACCCATTTTCAAATTGCAGTTCCGATACGACGGCGAAATTCAATTACGCCGCTTGTATCTGAACTCAATCCCGGCGTATCTTGTTTTCTGACTACAGAAAACAGATAAGCCGGCTCAAAGTGTGAGTTATGCTGGCGAATCACTGATACTCCAGCGTAACTCTACCTGAATCTGGCCCTTAGACAGTTTCTCCACTTACTGTGCTTTGGTGGCACTGATAATGTGTTTGGCCTCCTTTTGGCTATTTTTATACACTTCTCTATCAGCTACAGTTTCCTTGAATCTCCTAGATGCTGTTTTTCTCCTATGGGCCAGATTCAGGTAGGAAAGCGAATCTTTATTTTGAAGTAACGTTTCTCATTTACGTTACTCCGCCGAAACTTTAGGAGCAAGTACTGTTATTCACATAGCACTTGCTCCTAAAGTTGCGGCGGCGTAGCGAAAATGAGCCGGCGGAATTCAAATTGGGCGGGTAGGGGGTGTGTATTATTTAAACTAGGCGCGATCCCGCGGCGAACGTACTGCGCATGCGTCGACTGTCAGTGCGCATGCTTCAAATTCTGTCAGTGATCGTCAATGACGTCAATCCCCATTCACGGACGTTTTACGCAAACGACGCAAACATTTTTAAATTCAACGCGATGACGACGGCCATACTTAACATAGGATACTCCACCTAGGGGGCATGTTTTTCTTTACGCTGCGTATCGCTTACGGAAACGTCGGAAAGTCACTGAGTCGGGCCCGAGTACGATCGTGAATTGCCGATTCTCGCTGATTAACATATTCTCTGCGTTAATCAGCGGGAACGCCCCGAGCGCCATTTTTAAAATTGCAGTTCCGATACGACGGCGAAATACAATTACGCCACTCGTATAGGAACTCCAACCCGGCGTTTCTTGTTTTCTGCTTACAGAAAACAGAAATGCCAGCTCAAAGTGAGAGTTATGCTGGCGTATCACTGATAGTCCAGCCTAACTCTACCTGAATCTGGCCCTATGTTTTTTTTTTCTTCCATTTGCTCTTACTAATTTGGCTAACAATAATCTAGTTGCCCCCAGACTTTAACCACTTCAATACAGGACACTTCCCCCCCCTTCCGACCCAGGACAAATTTTCAAATTTCACGCTGTTGCATTTTGAATTACAATTGCACACTGTACCCAAACTAAATTTTTATAATTTTCTTCCGACGAATAGAGCTTTTGTTTGGTGGAATTTGACCGAATTTTTTTGAAAAAAAAAAGTTTTTCTTTGTTTCAGTGATAATATTTTGTTTTCGCCTTCACGGACAACACTGATGAGGCACTAATATGTAGAATTGATGGGCTCTCAGGGACTTACCTCCCAATTTCGCCAAACCACCATTTGGGTGAGACAGCAGTGTTCTTCTGTAACTACGCGCCGTCGCGCGTCCAATGCGTGCGGCCGGAACCGCGCACGTGCATGTTAATTCGGCTTGGCGCCAAATTTCTTTTAAAAACTCACTGGTGTTCCCAGGACATTGCTGTCTGATCTGCAGCTTTTGAGTGTAACCTGCATCTGAAACCTGATTGCCTGTTTAAACCTTCTGACCCGGCTTGTTGACCATTCGTATCTCTCCAATCCCTGACCTCGGCTTCCGTTGACTTTGCTCCTCTGATTGATCCACTGCTGCCAGACCCTCCTGCCTGTACTACGACTACGCTCCAGCCTTCCGTACCCAATTACCTGATTATCGTTGAGACCCGGCTTGTCTGACTCTGCTATCTTCTACTGTGCAATAACCAGCTTACCTTATCAGCTTGTTGCCGTTGTACCTGAACCTCCAGTTAGGGTCGCTGACCCCCTTCCTCCACTTCAGTGGTCTCCAGTTCCTCTACTCCAGAAGGAATCAGCAACCCGCATCTACTACTCGCTACTCCGGCACTCCTACCCCGCTGTGCTCCCAAGCCCGCTGTCCCTACTTCAGCAGATCGTGAGCCAGAGCCGTAAGAGAGGCCCTCTCCTGCAACCAGACTCTGGCGACCAGGTACGTGGTACATAACATGGGCACTGATAGGCAGCACAGACTGGCATCTGATGGGCACCGATTTTCAGCTGTGGTGGGCACCTTTCATGGGGGCTGCGCTGATAATCTATGTGCTGATTATCAGCTTAGACCCCCCCGCCCCCCATAGGAGTGCTGCCGTACAGCTGTCCTTGTCAGCGCAGAGGAAAGTTGTTTATCAGCAATTCCTGGTTACAAGCTGTGATTCGTCAAAGAGGATCACGTGGTAAAGAGCCTACGTCATAGGCTCTTTACCATTATCAGAGTTGCGGTGTGTCAGAGGGACACGCCACACCACTGATCGCTGAGCTGCACGCCCCCGTGCTACTGGATGTCATATGAAGTGGTTAAAATTGACGGGCAGGAAGTGGTTAAAATTGCACACTGAATGCTGTAATTTTACTCCAACCATTTCATTTAGTTTCAGAAATGTACCCAATTCAGCAAAATGCATCTTTTTGGATATACAAAACTTTTTTTTGTTGTTGTTATTGTTTTATCATCAAACCAAAGACATTGGTGATCACCAGAACCAAAAATAGGCCCACAATGCTCTCTATAGCCCTGTTGAGATTTTCTTTCTTGATAACCACACAGGAAGTGAGAGGAAATTTGTCCCAGCGGGGTCACAGACTACAAAAAGGATCAGACAGATGTGTATTTTAGTTATTGCACATTAGCTCTTCATATGCTTAATAAATAATAATAATAAAACAAATTTTCTTTAAATAAGTATTTTTTTTTCTACACTGATGTGTCTATAGGCGGCACTAATTAGCGCTGATGGGCAATGATAGGTGGCACTGATGGGCAGGCACTAAAAGATGGCACTGATTAGCATGTGCTCCTTGCTGTGAAGGCTAGTTAATGGTGGGAGCAGCGTCGTCTTTTTGTTACTGGTGTAAATTTGGTATGGAGACATACTGGCCATCTTTGCCCCCATTGTGCTATGTACTGGTGTCCAGTGTTCCTCCCCCCCCCCCCTGTGCCTTTAAGGAGGACTGGGCTACCACCTGCCCCTTATCTATCCATTAGAATGCATGTGCTTCCACTGTGGAGATGCTCATAAATGTAGTAATGTTAGGACTACAAGCAATGCCGTGAGGAGGCCTTGCAGCTTACACATGTGTTTGCAAATGCATGCCAACTAAGCCCCTGTTTTTAAACGCAGCCTGTTGGACAGGTTATTTGGTTAGCAAGCAGACTGGTTGGTGAGTTTAACTATAAAATTTTCTCTGGTTTTGCCTTTCATGCGTTTGCCCTCCCATGTGCTCCTTGCTGGCAAGGCCAGTTATAGGTGGGGAAGGGGCCATCTCTTTGTTAACACTGATTAGTATAACTGATGGGCACAGAATGACCTCAATGATGGGCACAGACTGGTGTCACTCATGGGCACTGCCTGGGCTGCACTGCAATCAGGGCACTAATGATCAGTGCCCTGATTACCTTTACACATTTTTTCTATGAGGAGATGTTGCTTATCAGCTTCCTTGTTTACATGTGACATAGCCAATCACATGGTTAAAGAGCCACAGCTCAATGCCGAGCTCGTGGTCGTGCCGTGTCCCAGGAACAGAGTGCACCCCGCGATCGTCATCGGCCCAGAACGAGAGCTGAACCACTCCGCTGTCTTCTGTTAAAGATAAATACAAACAAACAAAACAAAAAATGGTTTTCAGTCCTCATTCCCATGGGCTGACAGAATGCACATTTAAAAAAAATGTCCAAACGCTTTGCGGAGCCAGTGCTTGGGTTTTATTTTAGCACCTGCATACTAGTCTGACCTTTTCAGAATAATACCGTGAACACCCAGATCTTCAGCCCTGGACAGCTGCAGCAAGATCGACCAAGTCACCTGGTATAAATCCAGAGATTTAATTTACTGTAAAGACAGTAAAATCTGTCTAGCATGTCTAATAATATATCCAGCTTGAAGCCCTAAGTAATAAACCTCTGCCTATAAGAAGCAGCATGACATACTGTCATATGTAATATATACTGTAATATACACCTGTATATTCGTGCAGTGCGGAGTGCACCTGCCTACCAGCTAGAGATGAAAAGAAAAGGGGCCTAACAGATGAGCCAGCTGGGAGCCTGGAGCCCCTATGCGAGCATGCAGACGGCATGTCTTGAGCCCCTGGGCTGTGCTCAACAACAGCAACAACTACATGCTGCCCAACGCCCCCCACAGCCCACGCTACGCACAGGAAATTTGATCCAGAAACAGTCAGAATGCCAGCTTCAAAAAATGCAAGGCTCATCCTAGTGATTTGATGAGCATATAAGCATAACCTTCATAAATGGACATAGCTCCGTAGGCACCTACTATATTATTATTATTATACAGGGTTTATATAGCACCAACAGTTTGGAAAGCGCTTTACAACATGTTGGCATACAGTACAGTTACAATACAATAGAAATGAGAGGGTTTTGCATTATACATACTAAAACTTTACTAGACCCCTTTCACCCTGAGGCAGTATCTGGCATACTAGTGCTAGAAATAGCGCCTGAAAACTGCCCCCCCCCCCATTCTCTGCAATGGGTGCTTTCACACCCGGGCGGTGTGCTTGTGGGACGTTCGGAAAAGTCCTTCCTGCAAGCAGCATCTTTGAGACGGGTTGGGAGCGATGTATACATCGGAAGTGTCGAAACACGGTCTTTAACCCCTTCTTTGTGGTTAAAAGCGCCCCACTAGTGGCTAAAAAAATGGCGCAAAAGCATTGCTTAAACGGTGGTAAAGCTCCGCTAAAATGAGCGGACGCAGCCCCAGTGTGAAATGGGTCTTACAGATACAGTGAAACCTTGGATTGCGAGCAACGCGGTTAACGAGCGCTTCGTAATATGAGCACTGATTTAAAAAAAATAAAAAAATCCTGACTTGGTTTGTTGTCTTGCAAAACAAGCAGGATTTAAGCCACAGCAGTGTGCAGTAGCGCGTTTGGCCTGGGGTGAGGGGACGCCAGAGCCGATCGGAGCCATTTGGAAATACTTGGAAAACCTTGGAAATACTCGAACCTTTCTGAGTTCAGCCGAACCATCCTCGGGCCTTTCCGAGGCTCTCCGGTGCCGCCCCCCCACCTCTGACCACATGTGGTATTGCATGCCATTGAAGTCAATGCGGAACAAATTATTTCTGTTTCCATTGACTGCTATGGGGAAATTCACTTTGATATGCAAGTGCTTTGTATTACAAGCATTCTCCTGGAATGGATTATGCTCGTAATCGAAGGTTCCACTGTGTTTATATAGCACCAGCAACTTATGCAACACTATACAGTAGGTATAGAAAAGAGTCGCCCCTCATTAAAATAATCATATTTTGTTGCTTTGCAGCTTGAAATAAGGACAGATTTTTTGTTTTATCCAGCTTTATTTACGCAGTGCAATTTATAAAATCCAGTTTTCCAACGGCCACATGTCAACAAAAAAAATGAAAGAATTCAAAAACAGAAGTCACTGTGTAGGAAAAAGGATCAAAAAATGACTTGTAAACTCAATCAGGTATAGGTAATCACCTTCTCATACCACCAGGCCATTTGATTTTCAACAATGATCAGATGTGGTCATTTTGATTAGCTCAGCATGAAAAGATATTTCCTGGAGCATTACAGTCCCCGTGCAACTGAAGCAAACAATCAACTATGGGTGGCAAAGCACTGTCTGTGGGATCCAGGGCTGTCTTAATGAGAGAGAACACCTGGGCACTGACAGGGGCCCCAGCTCCATGGGGGCCCCTGCACTTTCCCCAAAGCAGCTGGTCCTTGAGCCCATGCTGTCCCGAAATTGGGGGCCCCATGATGGCACTGAGAGTAATAGATACACAGGGGAGGCAGTCTGCCTCCTACCTACTTGATGTCTGTTTCCTGCACTTTCATAATTGTAGGAGCCCCAGAGCATTACTTTGCCCAGGAGCCCATGATGCTATTAAGACGGCCCTGCGGGGATCTCCAGTATAAAGTTGTGGACAGGCACAAGGCACACAAATGTGGCTTGTACGGGACAGTTACAAGAAAAAAGTCAATCCTCAAGAAAGGCCACATGCAGTCATCACTGAGCTTTGCTAAAACACACCTTATAGGTTCTAAGGCAACATGGAAAAAGGGAGTTATGGTCAGATGAGACTAAAATGTAATTATTTGGCCTCAACACCAAACAATATGTCTGGCGGAAATCCAATACAGTTGACCATCCAAATTACAGTTTCTAAATTAAAGCATGACATATATCTTGTTATGGGGGGGGGGGGGGGGGTTATATCTTGCAATATCTTGTTATGGGGTGGGGGGGTGGAAATACCCTGTTATGGGGGTGGCAATATCCTGTTACGGATGGGGGGGGGGGGGGGTAATATCTTGAATATTGGATACTGCAGCTTCCCCCAGCCCCCCTCCCCTACCTCTCTTTCATACCTGACCCTCATCGTGATCTGATTTAGCGATGTGCACAGCAGCTCCTGCCGCTGTCTTTCTCCTCACTGGACAAATTCATAGCAGCAGGAGCCATTGCCTCCCTATGCTTTCAGTCAAATCCAGTGACACAGGAGGCAAGGCCGAGTCCAGTTGTCTGTGTCAGCCCACACGGGTCCCCCCAGGCTTTCTGTTGGGGCACCCGATGAAGAGAAGGGGCTTGGAGGGGCACCCCAGAAAAAGAGGATGGGGCTGCTGTGGGGGCACAGAGCAGGCAAATATAGGCATGTTTGTTGTTTAAAAAAATAAATAAGTGTTTACAGCCCCTTTAAGGTTTGATATGAATTTTATTTTTCACACATAACTTTGTATTCATCACTACAGAGATATTGGTTTTGTGCACCTTTATATTAATTACACATAAAAGGGGCAAGGATGCTGGAGACATTATTGTTCTATTTTGGTCACACAACCATATCTGGGCAGTGATATTAACCTCAGTCAGGATGTGAAGGAAATTTCCCAAAATGGGAAAGGGATGACACACAAACTCATGGGGGTTTCAATCCAAAAATCAAAAAAAAAAAAAAAAAAGTTTTGGCTCTACACAAACTAAAGACATTGTTACAGACGAGGTACTATATAGTCCTGTATTTCCCTCCTAAGTAAGCTTGGAACAGTCACGCAATGAAGTATGGAAGAAAGTATCCTGGTTCTGAAGGGACATCTAGAAAATAAAGTAAAAGTGTCTGCAGATTTCACGGTGTGTGCTTAACAGTTTATTCTGTATGGTGTGTATTGGAAACCTCCCAGAGCCTCCATGTTCCCCCCCTACATCTCTCCCCACACCGCCATCTGCTTCCTCTAAAGGAACATACAGTTATTCCTCACGGAACACAAGCTAATCCCATCCATCAGTGTTGGAGCACAGTCTGTCTTCACCCTCTGGACAGTGCCATCGCTTGTGAGCCGACAACATGACATGAACCTGAGGCCCCCAGGCCCCGATACAGAGAGCTCATTCAGCCACCCATACAGGAGGTACCACTAGACACGTTTCACTGGTATCTGGTCTCCACGGGGCCCAGGACATAGACAGTTTGAGAAACATTTTGAATTTCATTAAAAAGTCCATCTCTTCAGGGGTGTTTGGGAGAAGCAAGGCGTTTTAGAGTACTGATGGGTTGTGATGGATCAGCAAAACTGCTGCGGTGACACAAAGGGGGCCCTGGGAAGCCTCGGAGCGTGAGGAGCCAACGTCTTGTATTATTAATGGGGTCAGGGTTTGCCTTGGATTCCCGCCAGCCCCCCTGCCTCTTACACACATGGAGTTTGGTGACACTGGCCTCATTTTTCAGGGGGAAATCTTTATGAAACCCAGAAGATAAATGTTTATTTGGCTTCCGGGCTAAGCGATGGCAGACACCCCCCCCCCCACCCCTCCAAAGTCAATATTCCTAATTCTGAGGCACAGGAAATAGTTTCAATCCTCCGGTGTTTTTTTTTTCAGATATTACATCTATTCCAAATTCATGGTCCTGCTAGGTTACCGGGTTTTCTGCAACGTTTTGGTAGAAGTAAAAATATCTCCATGTTTATTGCACATAAATCTGAAGATGACGATATGGCTTCTATTAAACAGCAATTCCAGGGAATGAGTGAAATCAATCAGTGGGTGGCTGACGCTATCCAGGACATACTTCAAATGTGGTAAAGTCAGGACCTCAGCTAGATCCTAGAGCAGTCTTTGTCAACCAGGGTTCCTGTGGAACCCTAATGTTCCCCCTGAGGTTGCTAGGGGTTCCTTGAGCTGTGGTAACTTGACCTCTAAACACAGACAGGAAATCGCCCTGTATTCCTCTTTAAAATTGCATTTAAATGTTTGCAGAGAGTTTGAGCCTATTCCTTTTTCATGGACTCAAATTGCACAACAAAAGTTATCGGCTTCAGGTATGGGAGAATTTGCATGAGTACAAGTGCTCGTGCAAATACTCGGTATTGGCACCGATAGGCAACCCTAGTTACAGCTGCACTGACCACCAATGTAGGGGGGTTACAGCAACACTGAAGATCAATGTCAAGGGGATACCACAATGATCTAGCTTTCTCTTTAGGTTTTAATTAATACTTAGGGCCAGATTCAGGTAGGGCGGCGTATTGTTAGGCGGGCGTAGTGTATCGAATATACGCTACACCGCCGCAACTTAGAGAGACAAGTACTGTATTCACAAAGCACTTGCTTCCTAAGTTACGGCGGCGTAGCGTAAATGGGCTGGCGTAAGCCCGCCTAATTCAAAGTAGGTGGAAGGTGGGCGTGATACATGTTAATGAACCGTGACCCCATGCAAATGATGAGCCGAACGAACGGCGCATGCGCCGTCCGTGGACGTATCCCAGTGCGCATGCTCAGAATCACGTCGGATAGAACACTGCCTACGACGTGAACGTAACTTACGCCCAGCCCCATTCACGTACGACTTGCGTAAACGACATAAAAACTACGGCTGTTCCGACATCAATACCTTTGCATGTGATGCGCCACCTTTTTGGTGGTATATCTTTACGCCGGAAAAACGCCTTACGTAAACGGCGTAGATTAATGAGTTACTTGCTCATTTGCATATTTAACATGGGAACGCCGAATGCGTCCAGCGTAACTATGCGCCCAAGGTACGCCAGCGTAGGCAAGTTACGTCGGGCAGCTGAAGCCTTGTTTTACTGCGTATCTAGCTTTGTAAATCGGCGTAAAAGTACGACGGCGCACATTTGTACTTACGACGGCGTATCTGGAGATACACCAGCATAAAAGTACCTAAATCTGGCTATTAAAAATTGTTGTTGCATACAGCAGGTGGGTGTTAGAAACTAAATCGGTCCTGTGTATTAAATAGGCTCGGCAGGATGTATATAAATGGAAAAATAAAATCAATAAATAAAATAAATAATAATTAAAAAAACGTTTTTTTTTTAAATTAAATCTGATTTTGTTTTATTTAATCGATTTACCAAATGTATTTTAATAAAATGCTTTTAGAGTAAAAATCTATCTAAAAGATAGTTTTCTATTTACTATACATTATTAATTTTGTTTATTCAGCATAAAATGGAGCTTAATTATGTAGCATGAGGCTGTATATTCTGTAATATTTACATTTTTGGTAAACTCATTCAATGAATCCAAGCTCTACAAACAGAGATAACATGCACTCAATTCATGCAGTCATACAATGTCACAGTAACCATGAGATAAGACAAAGTTCAGGAATATTCCTTTATCCCATTGTTTTGCAAATCTATGTACATTAAAAACTGTATGATTGAATCGGTTTCCGATATTGCTGTTTTACTAACCTGACAGCTTATTATTCTAAACAGGAAACCTTAAATTTGTTTGCATAAAATAAAAGATTCTTAGAGCCCTTTCACACTGGGGCGTTTTTCACACGGTACAGCGCTAAAAATAGTGCTGCTATACCGCGTGAAAAAACCTGCCCTGCAGGCTTTCACACTGAAGCGCTCCAAAAGTCCTGCTAAGCCGCATCTTTACAGCGGTATAGGAGCAGTGTGTTCACCGCTCCTATACCGCGCCTATACTAACCATTGAAATCAATGGGAAACCAAGGTAATAACGCCCGCAATGCGCCTCTATAGAGATGCATAGCGGGCGGTATTAACCCTTTTTCGGCCCCTAGCGGGGGTTAAAACCACACCGCTAGCGGCCGAATACCGCGGTAAATACGACGGTATAGCAGCGCTAAAAATCGCGCTGCTATACCGCCACCGCGGGTAACGCTGCAATGTGAAAGCAGCCTAACTACCAGCAAGAATAAGTCCTTACATTTAAAGAGCACCTTTTTTTTCAGATCCATCATGGCAGCACCTGTTAGTAGGCATCCACTCTCCTGCTGCCGCCACGTCCCTCAACTTGCTGTGTCACTGTCGTATCACCAGCCACCCCATTAAAGTGAATGGGACTGTCGGTGAGTCAACAGCAGGTGAGAGGAGGAGCCACTGTGGGGCAGAGATGACAGTTGCTCTTTAAAAATGATGATTTAAAAATGGAGTTGATTTAAAGCAGTGGTTTACCTGATTTTTTTTTAAAAGCCAGCAGCTACAAATACAGCAGCTGCTGACTTACCTGTCCAGGTTGTCCACGACGTCGGCAGCCGAAGCCGCCATCCTCAGTGAAGGAATCGGGAAAAAAATCTCTGCGGCTTCACTGCCCAGTCCTTACTGCGCATGCGCAAGTCGCGCTGCGCCGTTCCTACTGGTCCCGTTGTGTTCTGGGAGTGGAGTGTTTCCCAGTACACAAAAGGGGGGCTGACGCGGAGGGGCCGGACTCCTGTGGAAGTCTATACCAGGAAGTGGTGCAAATACCTGATTTATACAGGTATCTGCACCCCCTCCCCCCTGAAAGGTGTCAAATGTGACACCGGAGGGGGGGGGGGGGGTTCCGAAAAGTGGAGGTTCACTTTTGGGTGAACCTCTGCTTTAAATCAAGCCATTTTACTATTGATTTAAATCAAGTCCATCCTGATGCTCGGCATGCCAGATTTTTTATTCTTTTAACGCCAATTAAACTTTCAACTTAAATGAACTGAAAACAATCCAATTACAAAAGGTGATGAAAGCAGTGAATTGGCTTTAGAAAGCAACCATATCCCCAGTAGAAAACCCTGTTTCCCTGTTACCACGTTGCAGAGAAAGAACCATGCTCTTAGTGTGGAAGAGGTGGCCTCTCTGCAGAGGTATGAAACAACCCTTGTCAAAACTATACCTCTGCAATAAAAAAACTCATGCTCCCTGCTAATTGTAGAACTTTTGCTCTGCTACTGATTGGGTATTCTGACAGCTGCGTGGGCCAGCTAGCCAGCAGAGATTTTTCCATCTAGGCAATTTGGCATGGATGGGAGAATTAAGTGATTTGACTTGTTCACCCCACAGGATGAATGAGAAAAAAAATATCTTACAGTATATAGCCAGAGTTTGTATTAGATGGAATGGAGAAGAGTTGAAACTACTGTCAGGTTTTTATTGCTGTGCAGAACTCCTTAAAGTGATTGTAAAGGAACATTTTTTTTTATCAAATAAACATGTCATACTTATATGCTCTGTGCAATGGTTTTACACAGAGCAGCCCCAATCCTCCTCTTCTCAGATACCCCCAACGGCGCCCCTTGCCAAGTGCCCCCATAGCAAGGCGTTTGCGGTGGGCGCACTTGTGCATGCTCGCCAGGGTTGGCAACTTTCAGTAAATTTATGAACAGTTTGTAAAATCTGTACTTTTTGCATCTGTCCTTGAATGTCCATTACAGACATGTAGGGCCAGATTCAGGTAGATGGGAGCATCTTTGCTCCAGAGTAACGCTTCTCATTTACGTTACTCTGAAGACCCTTTCAGCGCAAGTACTGTTATTCACATAGCAGTTGCGCGTAAACTTGCGCCAGAGTAACGATAATGCGCTGGCGTAACCCGACGCAAGTGGAAGTGGGTGTGATCATATGTAAATGATGGGCGGAGCCCAGCGCAGAGGCTTACGTTCAGCGCATCATCCACGGAGCATGCGCAGTGAGTGCGGCTCCACTCGCCCCCTTGTGCGCATGCTCACAACTTCCGTCGGCACCACTTCCCGGGAAACGTCAGCGCAATGCGTTCCGCTGGGCGCTTAAAAGCGCAGGCGGAAACGCCATTCCGGCGCAAAAGTATATCCATTTCCCCCCACCCCAGGGAAGATACTTTTGCTCTGTAATGGCTGCTCCCGCTACCCCCAGAGAGAGGAGGAACCTTAATTTTAATTCCCAGGAGGTCTCGGTTATCATCTCAGCGATGGAGTCTGTGAATGATTTGCTTCATGGGAAAAAAAGCCGCAAGACCAGCCGGGAAAGGAAGCAGGGCATCCTGGAGTCCATTGCTGCCAGGGTGAATGTCTTGGGGTATTCCACCCGGACTGCTGGGGACATTCAGAAAAAAATAAACGACTTGCGGCGCAAGGTCAGAGGCAAGGTGTCCACCATCAGGAGGCATGAGAGGGCCACAGGTGGTGGTCCCCCATGTCCTGTCACCCTGACCGCGGAGGAGGAGGTGGTCGCATGCTGCCTGGAGAGGGAGCAGGTGGAGGGGGTCCCAGGCTATGACTCCATGGAGGAAGGCTCCAGGACAGGTAAGTGTTTTTTATCCCCTATTTGATTTGTTGCATTTGGGGGGGAGGGTACATGTGCCAAGTGTGTGGGACCACCAACATGTGTCTGCTTTGTGTCATCCACAGATGACGGAGCTGGGCCATCATCGGTCAGCGTCCATTCCACCCCATCCATGTGCCCGAGCCCCTGGGTGGTGAAGAGGTGGTGGAGGAGATGGCCACACCACACCTGCCGAGGTCGTTGAGGAGGAGCCTGCTGTGGCAGAGCAGGACTTTACTTTAGTTTTGGAGGTCTCCTCCCCTTCTCCTGGGCCATCTGTTATCCCCTCCCCCATCCTTGGAAGCCCCTCAAGGGTGACTCCTTCCCCCCGGGGACAACCATCTTCTGGCCCCAGGAAGGCGACCCAGAAGACCATGGGGGTGTCTGATGTTGTCCAGGACCAGTTGGCGAGGGATCACGCCAGACAGACTGAACAAATGGGGGCCATAGTTGGCCACTTACAGAAAGTGTCTGACAGCCTGGGCTCCATTGCCCAGATAAGCAACGCAGTCCAGGATGTCAGCTGTAATTGCGCTGCAGTGGTCACCAGTTTGGGGGAGGTGCATGGTGAAATTACGCAACTCACTTCAGCCGTCCAGGCCAACACTGCTGCCATCCAGGGTAACAGTGCTGCCATCCGGGACCAGGGGAGGCTGAGTCGGCGGGCCCAGCATTACCAGGTCACCCGTCAGCTCCGGATGCAGGCCCAGACGAACTCATACCTCGGCCGGATAGCCATGGCCTTGGAGGGCATGCAGGCCACACCTGCCAGGAGTGGCCCACCTGGGGATCAGCCACCTCCAGATGCCCCCCCCCCCCCCCCCCCACTCCATCCAGGCAGCTGAGGAGGCAGACAGGGGCCCCCAGAAGAAGCCCCCGGCATCCCCGATGAGGCTTTTTTTTTGTTTTGGTTTCTATGATTTGTTTAAAAATACTCAGGTCATGAGTTTTTGTTTATTTTTTATTCTTTATTTTATACTCAGGTCATGAGTTTTTGTTTATTTTTTATTCTTTATTTTATACTCAGGTCATGAGTTTTTGTTTATTTTTTTTCTCAGGTTATAAGATTTTGTCTTTCTTTTTTTACTGCACACGGTCAGGAGTGCAGGGGACAGTGTGAATGGTGTGTGAATGTGAGAGGGTGGCACTCCTGACAGTAAGGGGTGTCACCCTCAGCCGTGGTGGTGAAGTTAACCCCACGGCTGTATGAATGACGTGTGAAAGGTGTATGAATGGACAGTGACATCATTGGGGCCTTGACGCTGGCGTTGCTGCTCCCAACTCCTACATGCTGGACTTGGGCTAATCCAATGTGATGTGCATGTGGTGTATGTGATCTAGTGACATCAGTGGTGTACACGCGTGCATTGTCCGTGTGATCAATGTTTTGGTTTAGTGTCCAAAGATGCCTACAGCGAGGACCCTCCTGACTGCTCTTCCATCAGCAGACTGGGTGTCCTCTGGCAGGTGGGGACTGTGTGGGTCGGGGGTCAGGTCATCACGTATGTCAATCTGCAGGCCTTTTCTCATAGCAAAGTTGTGCAGAATGCAACATGCACCGATGATCTGACACACAAAGGTAGGGGAATACAATAGGGCACCCCCAGACTTATCCAGGCAGCGGAAACGGGACTTCAGGAGCCCAAATGTTTGCTTCACCACTGCACGGGTTTTGATGTGTGCTTCATTGTATTTTCTCTCTCCTCTGGTTTGGGGGTTCCGGAAAGGAGTCATTAGATGGGGTCCTAGTGCATATGCAGAGTCACCTGTAAGGTAAAAGACAGGAGAATGTTAGTCATGCATGTGCCACTTCTGTTGTGCATCACGGGAGGGGATAGTCATGCCTGACTCCCATGTCACTCACCAACCAGCCAGCTGTCCCCATACATGTTCTGGTTAAATTCTGCTGGGATGGGGCTCTGATTGTATATGAAACTGTCATGGCTGGACCCGGGGGGGTTTGGCACGGACGTGCCATATGAGGCGTTGGGCATCGGCTATCACCTGTACGTTGATGGAATGCCAATGCTTCCGATTGCGGTATATGTGCTCTGTGGCACTGGGGGGCTGTAGGGCCACATATGTGCAATCAATGGCCCCCACAGTGCATGGGAATCTGGCAATGTTGTAGAAATCTGTCATTGCCTTCTGCCGCAGCTCCTCAGTGGTGGGTCTGATGAACTGGTTGGACATGCGTCTGAGGATTGCAGGGACAACCTGGTGCACACATCTGCTTATGGAGGACTGTGACATCCCAGCCACCACTCCACTTGTACGCTGGAATGATCCAGTTGCAAGGAAATGAAGTGTTGCCAGTACCTTCACCAGTGGCTGCACTGCTTGTGAGCGGTGTGTCTTGCTGGTGATGTCATCCTGCAGGGTTGTGGTTAGTTCAAGTATTGCATCTGGGCTGAATCTGAAGAGGCGATACACCTCCTCATCCCCCATGCCAAAGAGGCTCATACGAGTGCGGTATATCCTCTCACGTGCCCGCCTCCTTCGTTCCGGGGGACCCATCAGTAGTTCGAGGACCACAATTGCTCCTGGCATGTTGGCACACAGAGGTGTTGTCCTTGCAAGTGTGGTTGTTCAGCTAGCTCCTATCGTCGGTAACGCTGCTGTAGCTGCTCTCCTGCTGACCTCTGACCGTCTGGAGTAAAGATAAAGCAGCCTTTTGTAGAAATAACTTTGCGCCGGACGGACGAGATACGCGCGGCGCATGTAGCCAGCGTATGGTGCTTATCCGTTCGCGAATCGGGAAATCTCCCTCATTTGCATATTTGCAGGGGAAATCAATAGGCGCGACTGATGCGCCAAACGAAATTATGCGCTGACGATACTCTGGCGTCGGAACGTTCCGCCGGTCGCAAATGCCGCGTCTTCGGGCGCATCTAGTTTGGTGGGTACGGGCACATAGAAACGACGGCGCATCTTCACAGTTACGCGGCGCATATCGAAATACTCCAGCGCAAGTGTTGCTGAATCTGGCCCGTAGGCTGCATGTCCATAACTGACATTCATGGACAGATGCAACAATTATGGATTTTACAAACGGTTTGTAAATTTACTGAAAGTTTGCAACCCCGGTACTCGTTCCTGAGCCGGTGACTTGTCATACTCTGCTCCCTATAACAGAATGCTTCGAAAGTGATGTGGCGGCCAACTGCGCATGCGCGAAGTGTTCCAAACGGATTTACGACAGTACACACCAGCAAAACCTTGTTCGGCATCCAGGCTCTTTCCTTAACATCCCCGTGGATTGGAGGATGTTAAAAAAAGAGCCAGGAGGCCGAGCGAGCAGAGCGAGCCACTTTCCCCTAAGTCCACGTTACCCTGAATGACGGCTTCGCTGGTGTGTACTGTCGTAAATCAATTGGAACGCATCACAATTGCGTTTGGAACACATCGGGCATGCGCAGTTGGCCGATACGTCACTTCCAGAGCATTGTATGATAGGGAGCCGAATATGACGCATCACCGACTCTCTGTGCCCATAAGACACAGAAAGAGCATCTCAACCAGCTCTTGCCGCACTGGGTGTGATGGACAGCAGCATCTCGGCCAACCAGAAAAGAGAGATCCAGGAGTGCCTCGGGTCTCGTGCACATGGCTGGATGGAGGAGATTTGGTTAGGTAAGTATTGGGGGGGGGGGGGACCTGCAAACTGAAGGTTTTATTCCTTCATGAATGAAGGTAAAAAGCCTTCAGCTTTACAACAGAGAGGTTTATCCTAACTTCCTGTCCAACTGACAATGTTACCAGACAGGAAGTGAGTGCAACTTCCTGTTCAAGTGTAGATCGCTCTTCAGAGACCGACGAAGGCATGAACAAGCCCTAAAAGTTTTTTCAAGCAACAGCGAATAAATAACGCTTACATACAAAAAACTAATGCAAACTATCCTAAATACACCCCAAAGAAAGAAAAAAAAAAAAGGATTTTTTTTTTTTTTGCTAGCAAATGTTACCTATGGAACTTAAAGTCTTGTTTGGCCGTACTACTGTGGATCACAGGAGTGCAAGTCATTTTGCACTTCTATGACCAGTTTTCAGAAGAGGGAGCTGATGACTTCATCTGCGGTCTGTCCAGGCTCCGCATCATCGCGACCATGCCTACAGAGCCTGACCCGGCTGCCCCCCACCCCTTCACAGCTCAGTGCTCCAATAAGCGAGGAGGAAGTGGAGCAGAGAGCTGTGAATGACAGCCTGCAGCTCTCTGCTCACAGAGCTGTTAAAACTAAGCGATCAGCGGTGTTCGATCGCTCCGCTCTCAGGAGGTGTTGGGGGACAGATGCAGCATCCACCTTGGTAATTAGGATTCCTAAAAAAAAATGTATGTTTTCACTTTAGCACTTGACTACTGTGCAGTAGTATTGCTTGCAGAAAATCCAAGTGCAGTATGGAAGAATGAAAGAAAACATTTTGGTTGCAAAAAACAAATTCCCCCCTTCTTTCCAAAATTGATTTGAAGGAATACAAAATTACAAGGATTGGGAATGGGGCCAGTTCACACCACAAAACCGCACTCCAGATCCTTTCCGAATGCCTTTCTGTATGTGCGTTTCTGGATGCTTTTCAAATGATTTGTTTTCTCCTTTTTTTTCCAATTTTTTTCTAGTCCAGTGGATTTTTTATACGTTCTAGTGCATTTCTTGATGCGTTTTACTGCATTTCAGTACGGGGAAAAATAGAAAGCCCTGGAACTGACTGCACTGGTGTGAATGATGCCATTGGAAACCATAGAACCCATTTCCATGCATTTTTGATGCAGAAAAAAAAACACACATGACTGCATGTGGCGTAAACGGGCCCTGAGTCATTCCAGAAATCAGAAGTAGATTAGTGAATGCTCCAGAAGTAGGTATTGTATCTATCGCAATATAGTTCGCCCAGGGTGGGCAGGTATTGTCATGTTTACCCAGATCATCACCATTTGGCATATGTACAAGCTTGGGCTGGCTTGCTAGAGGATAGGGATGAGCTGAACATACCCGCGGTCGGTTGGCACCAGAACGTTCGAACAGACCGCGGGTTCGTGCGAACATTTAGAACCCTATTAAAGTCTATGGGACTCGAACGTTCGAATTCAAAAACGATAATTTTAAAAGACCAATATTCAATTTAATGTTGGAAAACGTCTTTGAGAACCCGGGTCTTGCCCCAGGGAACATGTATCAATGGGAAAAAAAGTTTTAAAAACGGTAGTTTTTTCTGGAGCAGCGATTTTAATGATGCTTAAAGTGGAAAAAAATGAAAAATTTCTTTAAATATCATACCTGCTGGGTGTCTATAGTAGTGGCACGTGTTTATAAATGTCCCTGCACAACATGAGATTACTCTCAGAAAAAAGTAATTTAATACTGCTTGCGGCTTTAATGCAATGTTTGGTCCCTGCAATATGGATACACATCATTGAAAAAAATAGCATGAGTTTTCCCCGCCACCACTCCCCCCAGGTCATTACAAGACCCAGTGACGATACCCAGTGACGATCCTGACCTCCCTGGGGCCCTAAGCAAAATGACATGGCACATTAAAAATGAGAAGCCGAGGGTGCTGACGACAGTGACATGCGACATGTGACAGCTAATGCGTTTAGGTGCTATTAAACAGCAAACGTGCAGTTACACAACTGTGTTTATGGGCAAAAACACAGCAAACATGCAGTAAGAGCGACTGCGTTTATGGACTAAAAAACAGCAAACATGCAGTAAGAGTGACTGCGTTTATGTGCAATTAAATAGCCCACGTGCATTAACAGCAACTGCGTTTATGTGCAAATAAATAGCACACGTGCATTAACAGCTAATGCGTGTATGTGCAATTAAATAGCACACGTCCACTAACACTGAGTACTATGTTTAGGTGTAAACTAAACACTATGCAGGCAATACAACATGTTAGAGCACTGCATCTAGCACAATCTCCTGCCTAACAATAGGAATAGCTGATCTAGCTAAGCTATACAGTGTATACATATATGTACAACTCCTAGGGATGTATATATATTCTCTACACACTGTAAATTTAACTAAACTGACTAGCTTTCCTGCTCTATCTATCTATCTAGTAGAAAAGACACTGTGGGGCTGATTTACTATTGGCACTGTGTCAAGTGTTAAAAAAGACAAGAGTCGGTTTTTGACAAGTCCTTTATTATCTTCTTTCTTCTTTTGCTTCTTTCTTGGGTCTTGTAGTGCCGCATCTTGACCGGCGTCTTCTTCCATCTTCATCTCTTTCCGCTGGCGTTCTCTCCGCATCTTCTTCTTCCTCTGCTTCTTTCTTGTGTCTTGTAGTGCCGCATCTTGACCGACGGCGGGCATTTCAATTGGAAGCTTGTGCACGGCTTCTTCTTCGCCGGAGGCTCGGCTTCCAATTGAATTGCCCGCCGTCTGACATGTGACCACGCCCCCCTCTGACGCACAGACACCACACGGGGACTTTCCTAAGAGCTTGCCCGTGGCGTCAGAGGGGGGCGTGGTCCGGCACACGGCGGGCATTTCGATTGGAAGCGGCGCCTACGGCGAAGAAGAACAAGAAGAAGATGCGGACGAGAAGGACAGCGGAAGGAGAAGAAGATGGAAGAAGACGCCGGTCAAGTTGCGGCACTACAAGATACAAGAAAGAAGCAGAAGAAGAAAGAAGATAATAAAGGACTTGTCAAAAACCGGCTCTTGTCTTTTTTAGCACTTGACACTTTTTTTTTTTTTGGTGAAATGGTAGAGGTACAATGTACCCCATTACCATTTCACACAGGGGGGGGGGCAGGATCTGGGGGGCCCCTTTGTTAAAGGGGTCTTCCAGATTTCGATAAGCCTCCTGCCCGCAGACCCCCACAACCACCGGGCAAGGGTTGTGGGGTTGAGGCTCTTGTCCTCATCAACATGGGGACAAGGTGCTTTGGGGGGTACCCCAAAGCACCCTCCCAATGTTGAAGGCATGTTGCCTTTTGCGGTTCAGGAGAGGGGGGCCGCACTCTGTCCCCCCTTTTTTATGCAGCCGGCCAGGTCAACGTGCTCGGATAAGGGTCTGGTGTGGATTTTGGGGGGGGACTCCACGCCATTGTTTTTTACATGTGGCGTGGAGTTCCCCTTAAATTTCACACTAGACCTGAAGGGCCTGGTATGGATATTTGGGGGGAACCCCACGTCATTTTTTTTTTAAATAGATGGTGGGGTTCCCCTTAATACCCATATCAGACCTGAAGGGCCTGTAATGGAATTTGGGGGGATCCCCACACTTTTTTTTTTTTTTATGAATGAATCTTCTCCCAATTGCCGGGAGCCGACAATTCATTATAGCCGCGAGTCAGTTTTAAAACGTTTTTTTTTTCCTTCAGAATGTCACTTTTCACATGCTGACATTACACCCAGGGCCGCCATCAGGGGGGTACAGGCAGTACACCTGTAAGGGGCCCGGGGGTCCCCAGGGGCCCGGATGGGAACCCCCTAAAAAAAATACAATATTTTTTTTTTGTTTTAGCAGTCCGGAGGTCCCCAGGGCCCCGGGTGGCAACCCCCCATTTTTTCATTTATTTTTGTTAAAAATATATATTTAATATATTTTTATTGATTTTTTTTATTAAAGGGCCAATGTTTTTTTTAGGGGTCTGGAGGTCCCCAGGGGCCTGGAGATCCCCAGGGCTCCAGATGACAACCCCCCCCCCTTTTTTTCTAAAAAAAAAAAAAATATATATATATATTTTTTTTTTATATACATATAAATATACATACATTTATTATTATTATTAAAAGGCCCAGAGGTCCCCAGGGCCCCAGATGAGAACCTTTTTTCTTATAAAAATGTTTTACATTTTTATATATATATATATATATAATATATATATATGATATATTTTTAGTAAAAGGCTCAGAGGTCCCCAGGGCCCCATGTTATTTTTGTTTATATAACGGAAAATTGTTATTCTTACCTACGGTAATTTTCCTTTCCTGGCCTGTCCTCACGTCAGCACATCATGGGTTAATCCCCTCCTCCGGTCCACCAGTACCACCTTCTTCTAGCTAATAAGTAGGGGGCCCCTCCTCCCAGTCCTTGTTCCACTAATTTGGCGGACGACAGACTATAGGGAGGGAAAGGCTGTGCTGACGTGAGGACAGGCCAGGAAAGGAAAATTACCGTAGGTAAGAATAACAATTTTCCGTTTTCCTGGCCAGTCCTCCCGTCAGCACATCATGGGATTTAATTTAGCACCCTAGGGCGGAAAAATGTATATAAGACTCGGACGACAACTATAAATGCTGCTTAAGTGAATCTTTCTTTATTTTGCCTGACAAGGAGCCGATACCACGGCATTTCCGAAACTAGACGCCTTAGATGACGTCCCGTCTAGATTGTAATGCTTTGCGAAGGTCTTGCAGGAACTCCAACTGGCCATCTTGCATTATTCCTCAACTGGTATTTTGGCAAATGCTGCCTGTGGGGGATGACAGAAGCCCAATCCAGCTTGCACTCCATTTTGTATGCATATCCTCCATTTTTTACAGACATATTTTAGCCACATAAGCAATATAAGTGTATACGTGTTTTTGCTGAGTTGTTCTGTTTTTTGATGCAATCAAGGGTCACGAAGGAACTCAGACAGTCAGCTTCCTTTTTTCATAAGTTTCGATGTCTATATTCAGTGATATGCTTACTCGCTTAAAAAATCCAAAAATCCCCTAAATGACGATTGCTTTTTTCCCTCCTCCAAAGCATTTAACCTATAAGGATTGTTATATGTATTTTGAAAAGCCACAATGTACGCCCCCATTTCCTCCCTATATACTCAACAAACGAGCCAAAATAAACTGAGTTTTGGTTTCACACTTTGTATATCTCCGTCTGTGTTACTTCTCTGAAACGAAACCAATCTCCCAGGCCTGCAGACACAACACGAGCGCGCCATCAGGTAGCCAGGGGCTACTTTTGGGACTGGGGGTCTCAACCACCAACAGCAGTGGGGGCTCGTCCGGGATCTGAAAATCATCCTCCACGAACACCTACCCACTCGGTAAGTAGAAATTTTTTTTCTATGTAACCAATTGTGGTGAGGTGACGGGGGCGCTGATTAAATTCAGATCCAATAGAACCAAAAGGTGTTGAGGTATTCCGGGAATACTATCCACACATAATAGAGATATCAAGTCTCGGGGAGGCTTGGAAGAGTTAGAAAATTCGCTCGTTTTGTGTCTGAAAAATCTTTATGCTTTTCTTTTCTGTCGCATAGAAGTATAAGATAATCTGTTTGTATGACTCAACGGGTTTGGTTGGTAAGTGGACAAACTCGAGTCATTTACTGAATGTCCTTTATCTGATGAGAATGCCAGAGTGGTCACACTGCATTCGAACCGCTCCGTATTGTCAGCACGGCTGAAATACAACGGTGACCAGTTCACGTTTTGGGAAGACGCACGGGGCAACCCGCGGCAGTCGAGCACTGTGAACGTTCCGTACCTTTAAATATAGTGAGACCCATGACGTGTCCCCTTTGTACCTACTGTTTGAATTTTGATATAACGTACTGCAATTTAAATTGTGCTAAGTTAGTTACCATAGTTCCACCTGCTAGTGTAAGGTTTCTAGGGACTCAAGTTATCTCCACCAATCCCAAGTGTAGGACCGTATATTATAGGATTAATTTTCACGGGGAGATAGACTATACTTTAATCGGTATAACATATAAGCAGATTAGAAATATCTATCAACACCAGGGATCAGCTTTCTGCAACAGATGAGTTGTCACTGGTGTAGCAGGGGAGAACCACGGGTTACATATATAATATCAAATACCGACGGGATATTATTACATTCTGTCGTTCGGGCAATAATTAACTCCCCCAACGAAGTATTAGCACCATCGGTACTAGGAAGAATAGGATCATGTTCCCAAGTCGTCTGGCACGACGATTTTGATAGCATAGTCGGTAACGTTGGTCACCGATTAAGGTGGACTTACCCCTCCGAAGACCGCCGTTGTTTACAGCCATGGGCCGAGGAGGTAGTAAACCACCCCCTGTACCAGAGCTTGGAGAAACATGTAAAGAATATGTAGCAAGGGTTAGCGGGACTGATTATTTCCTAATCAATCCATGGGTGGATAATATAGCGGGATGGACCGAAGCCATGCACAGTTCCAATCCTTTTCCACGGGAGGGCGCCAATGACCCCTTCCACATGGATATGGTGAAAGGATTATGTCTTTTAGACAAAACAGTTTGGCCATATTATGGTCCCGACCCAGGGTGGGACCAGGAATATATGGAGCAGGGAGGGTTGAGTTGGTTACAATATGCCCCTTACTGGAAGGAAGTTCAACAGAAAAAGGACAAAAAGAAATCAGTTAAAGTTATAGACCCAAAGAAGTGCCATGACTTAGAGCGGATGAACACTTTGTCCAAACCAAGCCAACATCCAACAAAATAACACTAAACAATTTTACACTACACCCACCCCCGCCCTACAGCCATATTTATCCGATACTGGATGAACGTGAGATTGAGTCACTGGCCATAGTGTCCACACTGCCCGAAATAGAACCAGTCAATGACTCACAAGGAACACATCACATAAGACCTACAGCACCCGTTCAGGGGTCATCTACCCCTACTCCACAGAGACAGGGTATACCACGTGTCACTACCCATAGCCCAGCTGGGCCAACAATCCGAACGCCCCGTTCCCCCGGTATCTCAGCTCGAATGTCCCCAACTTTCTCCAATTGTCCCCCGGTCATCCGGGAGTTACCGGAGCCGAGTTTGGAAGATGGAATGGCTTCCCCACACCATAGTAGGAGTGGAATAGTATATAATGCATCCGACCCCAATCCAAATCCCCCTGGGCTCCCAGCCATTGCCGAAGAGAACAATAAACATTTTCCTTTTATGTCAGTGGGGAATTATCTAGTAAAGAAGCCTATAGAGTTGGAAGATATCGATAGAATAGTTAAGAACTGTCCCAAACCCACGGCAGCCCCATTGGGAACGTTAAATTATTTAAAGAAGGCTTGTAAGGGTAGGAATTATACACAAGAAGACATGCGTCTGATAATAGATGGAATCATTGGTCCTAGGACAGAATGGGATTGGGCAAAGGTACCTTCCATTTTTATAATACAGATAAAAGAAGAGACAGCACAACCTCCACCTCCCCCATCCAATCCTCCAGCCGGGCAGTATGCATTAAACACGGAAGTTGGAGTAGCCAAAATGTGGGAGGAATTGGAAAATGAAATGAAGAGAGTTTTTAAACAAAAATCGTCCCTATCCACCGCGTTAGCATGTAAGCAAAAGAAAGATGAACCCATCCCCGAATATTGGAAGAGATTCCATGACTGTTGGGTTCAAGAGGCCGGTTTAAAGATACAGGATAATGATCAATTATTCATTTCTACTTTCCTGATTAACACTCTGCCTCACCTCGTCATCCCCATCAAACAAATGGTTTCCTCTTGGCCATCCGATAAGGTGGCAGTCTTCCAGAAGAATCTTTTAGAAAAGGAGGCTGCTGGATGTTTTGAGATAAAGAAACCAACCATCAGTACCCACCATTTTACTGACAAGATTGAAGTCCCACAGTATGGGAGGGGAATGAGCAGAGGTCGGGGTAGAGGTTACCCTAGTCAAAACCGAAATGAATATGGGAGAGGTAGGAACCAGAGAGATCCACCACAGCCTAGGTATCCCCAAGGTACCTGCTACAATTGCGGAGACCCTAATCATTGGGCCAGGGACTGCCCTAGACCCCGGAAAAACCACCAACCCCAGAACAACAGCATGTCCGCTGAACAACAATCACAAGCGACGTTGACAGGGAATAAATTCCCTATCAACTGGTCAAACCAACAGCAACAACGCTGATGGTGCCCGGAGGCTGATATCCCGACTTTCCCACAAATCACAGAAACTTGGAAGGAACTGCCCCTCGTAGACTTAACGGTGAACCAAAGAAAACTTGCGTTCATCGTAGACTCCGGGGCTACAACGTCCGTTATGTCACCAAGTAATTATTCTGGCCCAAGGGAAAGGTCAACGCCTTCTATGGGAATAAACGGGGTATCAACTCCCACTTTCAAGACTAATCGCTTGAAGGTTACCGATGGTACAGGCAGATTCATCTGCTCCCATGCCTTTAGTATAATACCCGGGTGCCCAGTAAACCTGCTTGGTAGAGATCTCTTTGAAAAACTAAGTTTGAGTATCACAGTGGATAAGAGGGGGGGAGGACTGATTGTAGATTCGCCCTGTTTTTCGGTGGAACCAAATCTGAAGGTTACTCAGAGGAGTGAAGATTTTATTTGTGTAAGTCTACCACTAGACCTACCGAACGAAATCTGGGCAGAAGGAATCATGACACGGGGTTTAGTAGACTGTACCCCGTATAAAAGCCACCCCTCAAACCCCAAGCTATGCCAGTTTACCAAAAACAGTACCCTTTGTCACCAGAAAAAAATAGAAGGAATCACTCCCCAGGTAGAAGAATACCTGGAGAAAGGTATACTGGAGTATTGTATCTCATCCTACAACACACCGGTGAACCCAGTAAAAAAGCCCGATGGTCAGTACCGTTTTGTGCAAGACCTAAGGGCTATTAACAACCTAGTTATTCCCATCGCACCAATAGTCCCAGACATTAGCGCGCTTCTGGCAACCATCCCACATGAAGCCTCTCATTTTTCGGTTATCGATCTGAAAAAACGCCTTTTTCAGCATCCCTGTCGACAAAGAGACAAGGCCCATTTTTTCTTTTAGCCTTGATGGGAAGCGCCAAATGACTTGGTCAAGATTACCGCAAGGATATGTGGACTCCCCCGTGGTTTTTAGTATTGTATTACAATCCACACTAAGCCATGGAACCCCCCCCAAGGTTCGGTAGTGCTGCAATATGTGGATGACCTGATGGTCTGTGCAGCCAATCAGTGGAAGCCAGCCAGGAGGATAGCAGGTCATTGTTATGTGGTTGTTAGAATGTGGATACAAAAGTGTCGAAACAGAAGTTGCAGTGGTGTTTAGAAAAGGTGGAATACTTAGGCTTTGTCTTCTCAAAGGGAGTAAGAAGCTTGAGCAAATCGCGGATCGATGCCATCGTGGGCCTGGTCACCCCACACACCAAGAAAGACATGTTATCTTTCCTTGGGATGATAAGCTATTGCAGGCAATGGATACGCGATTGCTCCTTCTATGATAATATCTTAAGACAAGCCACGCTGAAGGATTCCCCTGATAATGTTAAATGGTCAGAAGAAATGTGTGAAGCGTTTAGGGCATTGAAATGTTCAATAATGACAAATCCTGGTCTTGGCATCCCTGATTATAGTCTAATGTTCCATTTGTATGCCAGGGATAATTGTAAAACCATGGCGGGCGTTCTCGGCCAAGAACACGGTGGGAAGATGCGACCAGTCGCATTTTTTTTCTAAGGTCATGCCTCTACAAGTCCAGGGTTTTCCTTCGTGCCTCCGAGCACTGGCTACTTGCGCTATGGTTGTCGAAATGGCTACTGTTTTCACACTGGGTCACCCTACCACCCTACACACAACGCATGATGTATTATCTATTCTGAAAGGGATACACACACAACATATGTCTGCCCAGAGACAGAGGTGGATATGAAATTATATTGCTGAGTAACCCCCAACTAAAAGTCCAGTACAATTCCACCACGGCAGGACCAGCAATGATCTTAAATGGATTGCTGGGACTGAAGTCCAATGATGACACTATAGCGGAAGAACACAGCAGTTGTTTAGAATCTATAGAAGTCATGACATCTCCCAGATTAGACATGCAGAAGTCCCCTCTGGAAAGAGGGGATGTGATTTTTTGTAGATGGTTCTTGCTCCCGCCCAAATGACAACACTTATCATGCGGGTTATGCAGTAGTAAAATTACCTGATGTTGTCATCGAGGCGGAACCAATCAACCACCAGTCAGCACAAGCAGCCGAGTTAATAGCCTTAACAAGAGCTTGCACCCTGTATGCAAACCAACCTGTGACTATATATACTGATTCCAGGTACGCTCATGGTGTTTGTCTTTGACCATGGAGTATTATGGTCCATCAAAGGATATATATGGAGCCGACGGGAAGCGCATTTCACATGCCCAGTTGATAAAACAATTGCTAGATGCCATAAAACTCCCATCAGAATTAGCCATCATCCATTGTAGAGCACACACACGAGGCTCAGATGACATATCCAAAGGGAACGCCCTTGCTGATATTACAGCCAAGTCAGCGGCTAAGAAGTTTATTTCAACTTTCCTGACCATGCCAACCTTGGTACCTCTCCTCCCAGATGAAACACAGCTGCTAACTGATTTGCAAGCTTCCGCTACCCCAGAGGAACTTGCTGATTGGTGTTTTCCGGTGTTACAAAAGAGTCCTAAAACTGGACTCATTTGCAAAGAGGGGAGACCATGCATCCCACAACATAGTGCCCCAATCTACATAGCACATGTTCACGGAATAGGACACATAGGTTGGAAAGCCACTTTACAACAACTTAAAACGATGTTTTACATTACCAGAGCTGAGCCTATGGTAAAAAGTTTTGTTCAGAGATGCATAACCTGCATTAGGAACAACCCCAACAACCCACACAAGGTCAAACACGAGCATCTACCTTACCCGACAACACCATTCACCCATCTACAAATCGATTTCACTCATCTCCCAGTAAAGGGGGGCACACAGCCTGTTTGTGTAATAGTAGATGTTTTCAGTAGATGGCCAGAGGCATTCCCTACAAGAAGAGAAGATGCTAAAACAGTGGTAGGAATCCTGACAAGAGAGATAGTCCCCAGATGGGGAATACCCATACAGATAAACTCAGACCAAGGCCCCGCCTTCACATCCAAAATTTGTAGAGAACTGGCCAAGACATTACAGGTAGAATGGAAGTTCCACATTCCCTATCATCCGCAAAGCTCTGGGATTGTCGAACGGATGAATAGGACTATGAAGGATAAGGTGAGGAAGGCAACAGGAGGAACCTTTTCCAATTGGAAAAGATACCTCCCAGCCATCATGGCTGAAATAAGAATGACCCCTAATAAAGCTCTAGGGTATTCCCCTTTCGAAATCTTGTTCGGTAGACCCTTCCCTACCCCATGGTCTAGGAGAACTTTTATGACCATGGATAACCTTGATAACCTGAGAGATGAATATGTAAGGAAGCTGATTGAAACCTTGGTCCGCACCGAGGAAGATGTTACTCGCAAATGTCCTTTTTCTTCACAGGAAAACACACACCCCTTCAGGGAGGGGGACGAAGTAGTGGTCAAGCTACATCCAAAAGGGAAAAGACCGCAAGACTTCACCTACGGACCTCCCACCATCATTGTTGCAGTGACCAGAACAGCAGTCCTAACAGAGAACAGTCCTACCTGGATCCACGCAACCCGAGTAAAGCTGGTAAAGAAAGGTCCAAGTCCAGAAGCAAGTCCAGAAGCAAGTCCAGAAGCAAGTCCAGAAGCAAGTCCAGAAGCAAGTCCAGAAGCAAGTCCAGATTTAGAGACAAGAGAGGCACTAACGAGGGCAAGCTGACTTGCCCTGGCCTTGAACAGGATAGTCAAGAAAAGGGGGTTTCCGAGGCAAGCGGCCTGGGCCCTGTAGAAAAATGACAATCTTAATTTCACCGGACTCTGGAAAACTTTGGTTGCTCATAGGACTTACCTCATTTTCAGTTTTCTCCATAGCATGGGTTACCACCAACTGTATTTATAGCCCAGAAGATTTAGGGGGATTGCGAGGTATTTGCGGTAAGAATTACAGCAAAGAGATGCAAGTCCCCCGAGGTAAGAGGAGTATCCCTTCCAGTAACTTTAGTTCCCAACAGATAACCATCGCACCAGTTAGAGATCAGATCGCCACCAATGTTACACATACCAGACACAAGAGAGGTACACCACCATGTAGCAAAGGGAGTAAAACAGATAGTCCCACAGACAATATGTTATTGTTAAAGTTTAAATATGCCTATGCTCGAAAAACTGGATATGAAAAGTGTTGGATTTGTAGTAAGCTACACCCTAGTACTGCTAGGATCCCTCTAATGGCGATACCCCTAAATTTTTATCCCCTCTTAAACGACACACCTCCCATTACCCTTACCGAAGTCACGAGGATGCTTCCAAATAATACCCTTACGTTCCCAATTATTGGTAGAAGCCACTCCCCAGACTGGTGTTTCAGGTTGGGGAACTCCACTAAAAGGGCTGAAGTTTGTCAACATGCTAAAATAAATTTTTTCAATGACTTCAATTAAGGACCCTGTATTTCACACTTCAGACCCTACCATGAACGCCACTTTAATGGATTTCCTTAACTCAAGCTCCACTTCCCCAGTAGGTCAACTGTTGTCAAGTTTCACTTTTTCGAGCCTTTCTGACGAGATAATGACAATATTCAACAAACGGCCCCTGGCCCTAGGAAGCAGTATTCATATTTGTTGTGGGAAAATCTGTCACCCATGGATTCCCACTGAACCCCAAGGATGGTGCTATCTTGCATCCCTAGTCCCCATTATGGGCGTAGTGGGAGATGACAAGGGTGAGCACCTCCTTGAAGCTAGTATGCATCCTAGATATCCCCTTAAACATCGCCATAAAAGGGAATTATTCTTCGAGAAGGATAAGGCATGGGCCTGGTTCCCTTCATGGACCGGGTGGGGAATAGACATAATGAAGAGGCTAAACAATTACTCTAAAATTCTTGATGAAATCTTAGATAGAAATTCGGGGGACATCACCAATTTAAATGAGGAGATGAGAGCAATTAAGAAACAACTTGAGCTCCATGACCTGGCCATCGAAAGCATGAGTGCTGCCCTTATTGGGTTATGTGAGGTTACAGAGGATTACGAGTGTTGCACATGGATACACAATACATCTGTCGAAATACCCGATTATTATGACATTATTGCACAACACCGGAAGGAGGTAGATAGCCTGCAACAAGAAGCCAGGGACATTGCTAAAACATGGAGTCCTTTTGGTGAGGGGAATTTTGGGCTTGGAAAAATATTCTCATGGTTAAAAGACATTGCTATGACTATTATAATAATTTTGCTTTTCCTATTGTTTCTATATGCATGTTTTAAGCTCATAATGTGTATTATTGCCAGGGCTTCCAAATCCCCCGCCCACGACACTTCCATGGTGTCGAATCAAGTTTCAGATTATGACACCCCGAAGTCGCACGCACGCGGGAACGCACCTAGGGATTACTCAACATATGTTAAAATGCATGAGCAAAAGAAAAAGAACCTCATCATTTAGGGATGGATGTGACTTGGTCCCTTTCCTCCAGCAGGGATGCAAGGGGTTAATCCGCCACTCACATTAGATATACCAAGGAGATGTATGTCCCCTGATGACATTCCTAAATGATCATGAGTTCAAACGTTACCAAACGTTACCCAGGGGGCTCGGGTGAGAAAATTAATTAAGGATTTAATTATATTTTAAGAGGGGGTTGTGGGGGATGACAGAAGCCCAATCCAGCTTGCACTCCATTTTGTATGCATATCCTCCATTTTTTACAGACATATTTTAGCCACATAAGCAATATAAGTGTATACGTGTTTTTGCTGAGTTGTTCTGTTTTTTGATGCAATCAAGGGTCACGAAGGAACTCAGACAGTCAGCTTCCTTTTTTCATAAGTTTCGATGTCTATATTCAGTGATATGCTTACTCGCTTAAAAAATCCAAAAATCCCCTAAATGACGATTGCTTTTTTCCCTCCTCCAAAGCATTTAACCTATAAGGATTGTTATATGTATTTTGAAAAGCCACAATGTACGCCCCCATTTCCTCCCTATATACTCAACAAACGAGCCAAAATAAACTGAGTTTTTGGTTTCACACTTTGTATATCTCCGTCTGTGTTACTTCTCTGAAACGAAACCAATCTCCCAGGCCTGCAGACACAACACGAGCGCGCCATCAGGTAGCCAGGGGCTACTTTTGGGACTGGGGGTCTCAACCACCAACACTGCCCAGGAGGCTGCCACCCCTCTGGTAGAGTGAGCTCTAGTTGCCTGAGGAGGCGTCAGCCCTTGTTTCTCGTACGTGAGTTTTATTACTTTGGTGATCCAGGTCGAGATTATTCTTGTTGAAGCGGCTTGTCCTTTTTTAGGCCCAGATGGTAAGACGAAAAGGGAATCCGTTTGGCGTACTTGAGAACGATGCAGGTAAATTGAGAAAAGGTTGACCATGTCCAGAGGTCTGAGGTCCAGTTCTTCCTGCATAGGCGGTGATGTAAAGCTAGGTAGCACTGCCTCCCAGTTAAGGTGAAATTTTGAAATTACCTTGGGCGTTGCTATTGGTGAAGGCCTCAGAATGACCTTGTCTGGAAGGATGATGCAGTACGGTTTCTTACTGGACAGGGCTGCTAGCTCGGATACCCTTCTTGCCGATGTTACGGCGGTGAGAAAAAACAGTTTAAGTGTTAGAAACCAGAATGGACAAGATTCTGCGGTACAAAAGGATGTAGAAGCAGTGCTCTTAGTACTGTGCCTAAGTCCCGGGCCGGAAATAGAGACTTCCTTGGAGGATTCATTTTCATGGTCGCTTTTAAGAATTGTTTTACCAGTGGTTCGTCTGCCCACCTGTATCCTGTAAAACATGACAAGGCTGAAATTTGTACCTTCAATGTACTATAGGCTAAGCCTTTGTTTCGAGTAGATTGCAAAAAGTCCAGTACTTGTGCCACATTTGGATCCACTGAAGCGAAATTTTTCTGTAACGCAAAAGTTGTAAACTTTGCCCAAATCCTGTTGTAGGTGGCGTTAGTCGAGGCCTTTCTAGACTTTAACAGTGTTGAGATTACTTCCTTTGAAATGCCTTGTGCCTGGAGTCTGGTTGATTCAGCAGCCAGGCCGTCAGTTGCAACCTGTTCGGGTTGGGGTGTACCCATTGGCGCTGCCATTAGGAGATCCCTCTTTATCGGCAGACGTATTGGGGGGCCGACTCCATGTGTAGTAGTAGAGGGAACCACGGCCTCTGCGGCCAGAAGGGTAGCATTATTATTGTATGGACCTTTTCTCTCGCAATCTTTACCAAAGCCCTCATTACTAGCGGCACCGGCGGAAAGATGTAAACTAGGGGAAAATCCCATGGAATGGAGAAGGCATCTTGGGTCAAGGCTTTGTTGCAATGGAACCTGGACACAAATTGGGGTGTCTTTGTATTGACTCGGGTCACTATTAGATCCACTGAGGGTGTCCCTCACTCGAAAAACATTGGTTCTAGGAACTTCTTGTTCAAGGCCCATTCGTTCTTGTCGGGGAGCTCCCGACTCAGATGATCCGCGATGGAATTCTGGCTGCCCGGAATGTAGGCTGCTGTTAGGGCTTCCAGATGTGCTTCGGCCCACACAAATATTTTGGTTGCCCCCTGCAGAAGTGGCAAGCTCTTGGTTCCGCCCTGTCTGGCTATATATGCCACTGCCGTCTTGTTGTCTAACATTAGTTTGACTCGAGCTCCCTGAACTAGCTTCTCAAAGGCCCGCAGGGCCAGGTATGCGGCTTGCAGCTCCAAAAGGTTGGAGTGTCGGGATTCCATCTTGCTCCAAACTCCCCGCATCTGCTTGCCGAGGCAGTGAGCACCCCAGCCCCGGAGACTGGCACCCGAAGTTATCAGAATCCAGTCCCCGGGGCCGAGGGGCATGCCCCGCAACAGGTTCTCTGATGACTTCCACCAAGCTAGGTTCTGTCGAATCCGGTTTGGTATGCGAATCCTCTGGTGGAGAGAGGTACCGTCCCATTGGTTCAACAAGGTTGCCTGGAAGGCACTTGTGTGGAACCTTGCCCAAGGAATGGTTGGGCTTGCTGCAGTAAACATCCCGAGTAGGGTCATACAATCTCTTGCCGTTAGTGACGTTGACTTCATCACGCTGCTGACGCAGGCTACCAATTCTGCCTTCTTTCGTTCGGGTAGGAGGACAAGGCCTCTGTTTGTATTGCGAATCAGTCCCAGATATTCCATCTGTTGTGAGGAAATCAATTGGCTCTTTTGCCTGTTGATGATCCAGCCAAATTTTGATAGGATTTCTAGAACCATCTCGCGTTAAGACGCCAAGAATCTTAGGTATTTTTGGTGGCTCTCGTTGATTGGGACGTGCAAATATGCATCTGTTAGATCGACTGATATCAGCCAGTCTCCTGGTTGCAACACAGAGATGATTGTAAATACAGATTCCATCTTGAACGTCTTGGGTTCTATGAAGTGGTTTAGAATTCTCAGGTCCAGAACTGGTCTGAGATCCCTCGATGCTTTGGGAACTAGAAAGATTGGAGAGTATACCCCTTTTCCTTGTTGGGATAGGGGCACCGGCAAAATTGCATTCTTTTGCTGTAAGCCGTCTAAATATTCTTGTAAGCAGATCCGTTTCCTCTGATCTGTCGGCCATTCTGTGTGGACCACCGTATTGGGTGGTTTCTTCTGAATGGATATTTTGTTATCGTATCTGACCGTCTTGCGGACCCACTGGTCCTTGACTTCTTCCGCCCATACTTCCCAGAAGGACATTACCTGGCGCCCACCTGGGGGAATGGGCGGTTAACCCGTCAAAAAGATTTTTCAGGTTTTTTCGCAGTCTGTGCCGCTCTAGACTTTACTTTCTGCATGAAAGAATTTTGTGGATTTTTCCAGTAGGGTCTTGTATATTCCCGTCCTGGCCTGTATGACCTGGTGTCATATACCCTCTTGTAGTCTGGTTGGGCTGGCCGGGTGGCCTGCTGTGTCTTCCTGGGTCTCTGTGGCATTAGACCCGACTTTCCCCCTGTAGCTTGACTAATAGCTTCTTCTAGTGTCTTTCCGAACAGCACCTTGCCGTTAAATGGAATATTGCAGAGACTCAGTTTTGAGGTGCTGTCTGCTCCCCAATGTCGCAACCAGAGGGCCCTCTTTGCCGTCACTGCAAAAGCCATGATTCTTGTGAGTAACTTTGTCAGGTTCTTAGAGGCTTCTGCTATGAAATCGGCGGCAAGATCGAATTCCTCCATTGTCTGTATGACTGATTCTGACCCTGTATCTGCTTTTAGTGCTGCTTGGGTTCTCGTGGTCCAAACCTTGAGTACTCTGGAGACTGAGGTTAGGGCAATAGCTGGACGGCACGCTGCACCCGCAGCTGAGTACACCTTATTTAGGTCTGTGTCTGCATGTCTGTCCATTGGGTCTTTGAAGGTTGTAGAATTTTGCAATGGCAACGCGACCTGTCGGGCCAGGCGCCCTAAGGCCACATCTATGCCCAACAGGGAGTCCCAAAGGTCTGCTTCTGGGGTTTTAAAAGGGTACAACCTTGAGAAACGGTTCTGTATGTTTGCCCTCTTTTTTCCGGCTTTTCCCATTCTTCCTCGAACCATTCTCGGATCTCTGGCAAGAGGGGGAAAGTAACCCCTTGTCTCTTCCGGCTAGGAAAAAATCTTAATTTTTTCAGGTGGCTGAACATCTTGATCCCAGTCAATGGCCTCCCTTACGGCTGTGACAAATGATTCAATATATTGAAAATCAAATAAATATTCTGAGGGCTCTTCAGAGTCCGATGAGTCTAGTGATAGCGCCTCCCGGGCAGGTGATTCATCGTGCACTGGCCGATTGGATCTAGACCTGGGTGATTTGGTGGCTGAGGCTGACTGAATACCCTCTGCCACTGCTTCTTGAATATAGTCTCTAATTCTTCTCACCTCTGCTTCCCTTTCTGTAGCCACGTCCTTAATGCAGCCGGTGCATAGAAGTTTGCCAGGTTCGGATGGTGCCGATCATGCCCAACAAAGACCATCGTCTGGGCGGGGTCTTGATACATTTGGCTCTGCTACAGTCGCAGAGTGACTGGATTTGCGTGCTGGACTAGAATGGGACTTATGCATTGCCCGAGAGCCAGACGCTTGCGGAGATTTTGAGCGGTGGTGGGACTTTTTTCTCCGTTCCATGTCTTATCTTAGGGCTTCTGCTCCTAAAAAGACAACCAAGAAACACTACCTTTAGCTCTTGGTATTGCACTCTTTTACATTGTGGCCCCCGTTGACCCCTCCTACCTGTCCGGTGACCTTGGTGCATCCTGAGGCTGTGGTGAGCTCATGCTGTGTAAAGAATGCAGGATACGCACATCAGGCGGTGAAGCAATTGATACCAGTGTACTAAGAAAAAAAAAGTGTGTACCTAATTTTGTATTTCTTATTTATCTATATATTTCTATTTAATTAATAATAATAATAATAATAATAATAATAATAATATTATATATATATATTTTTTTTTTTTTTACCTATGCACCCCAAAATAATATCCACTGTATGTATGTACATTTTTTACAACCTCCTCTTTACATTTAAAGAGAAGAAAAAAAAAATTCCAGGGTGGCAGCAGGTGTTTAGAAAAAAAAAGGTACCTTTAAGAATAGTGCAGCGCTGACACAATCTTTCACACACTCCTCCTCAGCTGGAGGCTTACCTAGAGCTTCCTCTCCCAGACAGTGGCAGACCGCACTGAGCCTCCTGCCCTGGAGAGTCTTTATAGCCGATTTGGGCCCGCCCATGGCGCGCCCCCCGGCCCCACCCCCCCTGTGACATCACCGCCGACTAACAGAAAGTGGAGGAAGGAGGGGCGGCGCACTCCTACGGAGCTCAGATCTGAGCAAGGAGAAGGAGCCACAGCATGTCCTAGCAGATGGACAGGAGACACACCACAGCCCCTGTTAACACAGTAAGCTTCCTACAAGCTAAAACGCCCACAGCTCATGCACCTGAGCGTCCAGTGTCATAAAGGGGCATACCTTTATTACTTCTGGACCTTCCAACCCGAGGAGAGGCTGAACCTGGGTGGGGATGGTTCGGCAGGGGGGTTCTTTTTCTTCCTCTTTGTTCGTAGTTTGTTTGTCTGGAAGAGTCTTAGGTGGTCTGATCGTCCGACCAAAAAAAAGGAACAAGGACTGGGAGGAGGGGCCCCCTACTTATTAGCTAGAAGAAGGTGGTACTGGTGGACCGGAGGAGGGGATTAACCCATGATGTGCTGACGTGAGGACAGGCCAGGAAATGTATTTATTTATTTTTTATTAAAGGGCCCAGAGGTCCCCAGGCAACCCCCTTGTTTTTTTTTTTAAATGTTGATTTCTTTTTTATATATATGTATTTTTATTTCTTTTTTATTAAAGGGCCCAGAGGTTTATTTTTATTAAAGGGCCCAGAGGTCCCTTTTTTTGTAAAGGAACCCCCCGCTTCTCAAATCGTGTTAGCCCCCCCCCCGCTTCTCAATCAATTTCAGACGGCAGCATAATTCCTGATGGCGGCCCTGATTACACCCCCCCATGGTACGAAATTTTAAGGAATATTTCACTTTTATTGTTGCACTTTAACCACTTCCATACCGCGCCTATTCTGGCACTTCTCTCCTTCATGTAACAATTATATTTTCTTCTTTGAAAATTATTCAGGACCCCCAAACATTATATATATTTTATTAGCAAACACCCTAGGGAATAAAGTGGCGGGCACTTTTTATTAAAAATTTCCAATGGTATTTTTACACCGAGTAAATAGATACCTAACATGTCACGCTTTCATATTGCGCACACTCATGGAATGGCGCTAAACTTTGTTATTAAAAATCTCCATAGGCGACGCTTGACTTTTTTTTCAGGTTACCAGTTTAGAGTTACAGAGGAGGTGTAGTGCTAAAATTATTGCTCTCACTCTAACGCACGCTATGATACCTCACATGTGGGGTTTGAACGGTGTTTACATATGTGGGTGGGACTTGCATGCGTGTTCGCTTCTGAGTGCGAGCTACTAGGGACAGGGGCATTTAAATTTAGATTTGTATTTGTTTTTTTAGCATATTTTTGTTTTTTGCATTTTTTTGTATTTTTCACTTTTCTTCCTATTACAAGGAATGTAAACATCCCTTGTAATAGGACTAGTGTGTGTGACAGGTCCTCTTTATGGAGAGAGGCAGGGTCAATAAGACCCCACATCTGTCCTCCAGGCTGGAAAGCATGGAATTGGAAAAAAAAAATTATCTCATGCTTTCAGCTGCGATCATGTTCGTTCAGCACAGTGGTGTAGTGTATAGCACGTTCACCTAGCAGCAAAAGGGTTGCTGGTTCGAATCCCGCCCATGACACCATCTGCCTGGAGTTTGCATGTTCTCCCTGTGCCTGCGTGGGCTATCTCCCACAATCTAAAAACATGCTGTAAATCGGATCCTGTCTAAATAAGCCCTAATATGCAGTAGGATATTTAGGTTGTGTGCTGCCCTAGGCCTGACCAAATTTCTGCACCCCCTAATAGAAAAATGACCCACACTTCCTGTCAAGGCCACACCCTGTTTTTTATGACCGGCCCAGAAATTTTCAGGGGACACACACAAGTTCTATGGGGGGAACACAGGAGTCCCTTAATTTGCCTAGTTTTTCTATAACTTCCTGTTTGGCTATGGGGCAGGAAGTGAAGGCCAATCTCCCCAAACGGACAGGGATAATACAAAATAAACTGACAAGGCTTATAACCCTTCCCCCCCAACTCTATTCAAAATGAAAGAAAACCAAAAAAAAAAGAAGTGTTGATTATAGTTTCAGTTTAACCCCAAATTTCAGATAATTTTATTGAGAGGCCTAAGAAAATATAACCATGCCAATAGGCCAGGATCCAGCGTTGCTAATATGTATGAATGTGTGTTAGGGACCCCCACAAACACCACCCAATGTAAAATAAACAATTTTCTTGTTTGTTTTGGGGATGCTTGCACCCCTGATAGGGTAAAGACACCTCACAAATGTTGTCACTTTCTACTTAATTCATTCACTTCCTGCCACATAGCCAAACAGGAAGCGAGGGTAAAACCTGATTAATGTCTTGTTGGGGACACACAGATGAATTTAAATAGTTTCCCATTATGGAAATTGCATTTTGCTGTGTACACCCCAAATTAGTAGGGATCTTGGACTTTGGGGTCCATTTACTAAAGGCAAATCCACTTAGCACTACAAGTGGACAAGCAAGGAAGAAAACATTTTTTTGCGGGATTGGATGTTAAAAACATCAGTTCTTCCCTTCTGATTTTCATTGACTACGCTTCTACTGCAGAGCGGCTTTGCCTTTACTAAACCCCAAAGTAACTAATCATTTGGGGTGTACACAGCAGTGCAATTTGCTTAATGGGGACACTAGTTAGATTGACCTGTGTCCCGAAGAAAAGACCATTGGTAGGGTTTTAACCTCACTTCCTGTTCAGCTGTGTGACAGAAAGTGAAGCCAATTTTAAGAAAAGGGACACAAAGCCCAACCTAAAAAACACAAGCAGGGGTTCTAACACTCACTTGGCTTCCCTCAAACACCCACAATTAGAATAGGATTGTCTTGTGCTAGATTCAAGCACAGTGCTGTAAATCAGCACTTCAAGCCTGTCCACCAATACACCATCCCCCCCAACAGGCCTTGTTTGCAGGTTTTCCTTCATCTTGCACATGTGCTTTAAAAAGACAGTCTGGACATCAATTCTAGGAAACAATACTTACCGCTTTGTCTTTCCTTTTCTGGTGACTAAACATGGCAGGAAACTTTTCATGCATACACACCAGCAAAGACGCTTAGAGACAAATCACACTTGATGGTTTAGGCCCAAACTATTTCAGCTGCAGCTGTTAAAATCTGAAGCATGAAAAAAATATCACAAAACAAACTTCAAAATTTGAAAGTAATTTTATTGGTCCACAAAACAAGTAAAGCAAAACAAAAAATTAAAAATAAACACACAAACAAAAAAAACAAAATCATAAAAAAAAATAGACCTAGATTTATTTCAGACAGTAATTGGAATATGGTTTATGCTTTTGAAATAACAGGACAGACCCACAGGATTAAAACATTAGTCATTAACGTCTTGAGAAACATTTTGCTAAATTATGCAGCAGACCAAAACATCAAAGTGAACATCATTAAATCAAACAATTGCCCCCCCCCCCCCCAAAAAAATAACTTGCTCAAAAACATCTGTTTCTCCCCGCCATTCTTGCCTGCCAGCCAGCCAGCCAGCAAGTCTGCCCCCTCTCAGGGCAGCTGACATGTGCTCTATCCATGCTTTTTATAACATGTGTGCTAATGAACCAATTGGAAACACATGAAGAAATGTCAGCCTCTAGTTTGTGTGCACTTGTAACTGCTTACACCTGTTAAGGATGTCCTTAAATTACTAAGCCAAAAAACAAGCTTTCTGAGCATGCTCAGAAACATGCAAGTCATTTTGAGGCACAAAAACCCAGCTTAATTTTTCCAAGTGTCCGAGCATGCCCAGTTCACTGGAGATGCATTAACAGAATCAAAGCTGCAATGGCGGATGCAAGCATGAGAGCTGTTTTTTTTTTTTCCCTGAACTGATGCTTCCCAACCTGAAGGGGAGGTCTTATTGAATTTTTAAGTAACAAACATAAATAATAATAATTAAAACGCCCCTGTCTCTAGTAGCTCGCAGTGAGAAGCGAACACGCACAATTTTTTTTTCAGGTTACCAGTTTAGATTTACAGAGGAGGTCTAGTGCTAAAAGTATTGCTCTCGCTTTTACGCACGCTATGATACCTCACATGTGTGGTTTGAACGGTGTTTACATATGTGGGCGGGCCTTAAATGTGTAAGTCCCGCCCACATATGTAAACACCATTCAAACCCCACATGTGAGGTATCATAGCGTGCGTTAGAGCGAGAGCAATACTTTTAGCACTAGACCTCCTCTGTAACTCTAAACTGGTAACCTGAAAAAAAAAGTGTTGCCTATGGGTATTTTCAAGTACTGAAGTTTGGCACCATTTCATGAGTGTGTGCAATATTAAAGCGTGACATGTTAGGTATCTATTTACTCGGTGTAACATCATCTTTCACATTATGGCCATAAATTGGGCTAACTTTAGTGTTTTTTCTTAATTTTTAACCACTTGAGCCCCAGACCATATTACTGGTCACTGACCGGGCCAGTTTTTGCGTTTCGGCACTGCGTCATTTTAACTGACAATTGCGCGGTTGTGCGACGTGGCTCCCAAACAAAATTGGCGTCCTCTTTTTTACACAATTTTATTTTTTGTTTTGGTGGTATTTGATCGTACTGATGTGGCGCACGGGAAGCCCCGAAGTTTCCCTCTGCGCATGCCCAGTATGCAAATGAACCTCGCGAGGTTCAGGTGCACTTTGCAAGCGCACAGGGATCGGTTCTCAAAAGTCACTTTCGATTCGGCCCGCCACACACATTTAAACACATGTCACTACACTTCCCCTGCATCACCCCCCTCCCCTAATTAACTCCCGCCCGAATCCCTGATATTTACATTACTAAATGCTGTACGCCAGGTCTATACTGCCGTGCCATGCGCCCTCTTCTGGGCGCATTAGGCATTTTAGTAAATGGAGAAATACACTGCACTGGCAGCGTATCTCTTTTGTAAATGTCAAAAACACTTTTAGTCATGGCGCACAGGCTTGGTAAATCAGTCCCTGTGTCTCTATATCTCTCTTTCTAAATGTCTGACTGATCTTCTCTTTAACAAAGCCGGAACACACTACACGAGGCCCGCCTTGCAGGCTGCGTTTTATAGTGTGGGGCGTGTACTAAACCCTGAGCCATAATTGGCCAAAGCCACCCTGGCTTTGGCCAATTATTGTTCTTCGTTTTTGGGCATTGTGATTTGCCAAGCATGCAGGGTCATGGTGCATGCTTGACCAATCATCAGCGTGCAACGCCGCAGTGAATTATGTCTAAAGTATGAACAGACGATGTTCGAGTCGAGCATACGTTCGTATCGAACGCAGAGCTCATCCCTACTAGAGGACTTTTTGGCAGGCAAAAAGTTTTGTCTTCAGTTGTACTTTAGGCCCCTTTTCTAAATGGGTGACAAAATCCACAAAAGTTAAGAATTTTGCAGTGCATCTCCGGAACACGCTGCAATTGCAGGTCACAGTGATAGCAATTATTAATGGCACCCCAGGTGTGGGTAGCAGACGCATGTTCAGCTGCACATTTTGCGTGCTACAAATGTGCCAAAAGGCGCACTGAAAACCACCCGACGTTTCACAACTGAAAAGGTTACAGAACTACTGTGGGGTGTTTGTTGCATATAAGGCAGCCCATTCAACTGAATGGGCTACACTAGTTGCAACGCACATTAAAACGTGAAAAAACGAGGTGTGAATGGGGCTTTAGTGTAAGGGAGCCAGAGTTTAAAGCCGAATTCCACCCAAAAGTGGAACTTCCACTTATCTGCTTCCTCCCCCCCTTGCAGTGCCACATTTGGCACCTTTCGGAGGGAAGGGGGTACTTGTTCTTGACAGTCGCCGTCCCTCTGAAGTTCGGCCCTCCTCCTCCTTCCTCTGCCGCTGGGCCAGTTAGAAAGCACAGCACGCTTTGCTCATGCGCAGTAGGGAACTGGCTGTGAAGCCAAAAGGCAGCGATGAATGGCGGCGGCAGCACCCGACTCGAAAATTTGGCTGGGGTGCCGACATTGTGGGAGCCCTGGACAGGTAAGTGCCCATATATTAAAAGCCAGAAGCTTCCCAACCCTTTCGTTTACACAGGGGCATGAGGCAGGGATGCCCGCTGTCTCCCGGCCTTTTTGCGCTGGCTATTGAGCCTATGGCGATTCTCCTTCGCTCCTCCCCGGCGGTGCGTGGTATCCCTATGGGCTCGATTCAGGAAAAAGTCTCCCTGTACGCAGATGACACGCTGCTGTACATGCGGGATGCCTCACGTTCTCTCGGAGCTGCCCTTGAGTTAATTGACACGTTTGGCAGATTTTCAGGCGTCCGCATCAATTGGGGGAAGTCGGACGTTTTCGCCCTCCAGGCACCGGAGACGGTAATTCCAACGGGTACCCCCTTGCGACAGGTCACACAGTTTAGGTACCTGGGAGTGGAGATACATAGGGACCTTAAGCAGTTTATCCCCCTCAACCTGACCCCGGTCTTGTCCCTCCTGACTCAGAGGTGTGCTGCTTGGAGGACTCTGCCCCTTACCCCGGTTGGGAGGGTCAATCTGGTCAATATGACCATTCTGCCGAAGTTTCTCTATATCTTTAGACAGACCCCCGTCCCCATACCCAACACCTTCTTTAAGAAACTGGACTCCCTAATCACGTCCTTCATCTGGAATGGAGGTACACCTAGAATAGCCAGGTCCACCCTGCAGCTACCGGTTACTCTGGGCGGTCTGGCACTGCCATGCTTCCAGAAGTACTACTGGGCTGCAGTCCTTGTCACACTCAGGTGGTGGCTTTCGGAGGAGCCGGCCAACCCGGCGGCTACTTTGGAGGCTGCGCTTCTGGGATCTTACTCCGAACTTCGCAACCTTATTCACAGGGGGCCCAGGTCTAGTACCGCGGTTACCCCCTCCATGAAGACTACCCTGAAGGTGTGGGAGGTTGTTAGGACCAAGGTTCAAGGCCCTGACCGTTGGTCCCCGCGTACTCCGCTGTGGGGGAACCCGCGTCTCCCGCACTTTCAGTCCATACCTGACCCGGCCCTGTGGGCCCGGAATGAGGTTAAGACGCTGATGGACATAGCCCCGTCGGGCAGGTTACTCACCTTCGATGAGCTGAAGCAGAGGAAGGGACTGACGAACCAGATGTTCTTTCGGTTTCTTCAGCTGCGTCATGCCTTTGGTGCACAGTTCCCTGGTCTGGTGGTGCTGGAGACTACAGGGGTGGACGAGACTAAGCCCCTGCCCGCCCTATACTCACTTTTGCTGGGCCTAGATACATCTAAGGTCTCTCAGTTGTACTCGGTCTGGCAGGCGTATATCTCCGCGCTGGCTGATGACGACTGGGAGGAAGGGATACAACAATATCTTACACTGGTGGTGTCGGCCAGGGATAGATTTATCCAACTCAAATTCCTGCACAGGGCCTATTTCTCTCCCCAGCGCCTCGCCAACATATACCCGCAGCGGAGTCCTTCCTGCCCAAGATGTGGCGCGGAGGAGGGCTCATTCTTTCATGTGGTCTGGTCGTGTCCTGCGTTGCAAGCCTACTGGCGGGGGGTGGTGAGGGTGATTCAGTCTGTGAGTAAGATAGGTGTACCCTGCGACCCCTTGCCGCTGCTTTTGGGTGTAGTTGACACACTGCCCGGTACCCAAGCCAAGAAACTGTTTATTTTTTTTTTGCTGCTTTCTATGCCAGGAAAGCAATATTGCTAAAATGGAAGGAGGTCCCTCCCCCCACGGTGCGGCAATGGCGAGCATTGATTAACGCGGCCCTTCCCCTGTACAAACTCACTTATCTGGGTCGCAACTGTCCGGTAAAATTTGGTAAAGTCTGGGCGGCCTGGGTGAGGGCTGAGAGTTTGGAGCTGGATTAATGGGTGGTGTCTCGGGACGACCTGGGTGCCCCACGCAAACCCTGGGACTGGATGTAGGGGGAGCCATGTGGGGTCTCACTGCGGTAGTAGCCTGAATCACGAACTTCTTGAGGTCTGATGGTATGGGCCTCTCTCCCCCCCCCCCCCCCCACTGCCTCCGCCCGGTACCTACCCTCCTGGATGCTTGCCCTGTGGTAAGGTGATGGAGGTCTTTCCTCTCGCCCTTAAGGGAGTCACTGGCCCCGTCCAAAGTGTAAACTCCGGTTCACTGCTATCGCTCCCGTCATATGGGTTCCCGGGTGTGGGGGGTGGTGAGGTATGCTGGGGTTCTACAGTGCATGGATTGTCTAAGGTCAGCTACTGGATTTGGTGCAGGGGTATGCGCCCATGCATGGACGTTCATCTTGTCTGTTAACTCAATATGTCTTTATCTTGTACCTGATGCTTCACTAACTGTTGATTTATGTATGACTACCGTCTGGCAACTGTTTTTATTGTTCTGTATGTTTACATCAATAAACAACTTTTTTGTTAAAAAAAAAAAAAAAAGCCAGAAGCTCCTTGTGCCGCTGCATTAATACAGTATCTCACAAAAGTGAGTACACCCCTCATATAAATTAGTGAGTGTACAGCTTGTATAACAGTGTAAATTTGCTGCCCCCTCAAAATAACTCAACACGCCATTAAAGAGGAAGTATTTAGGGTTTTATTTCCTCTTTATTTCCCTGCAAAGATAAAGATAAAGCATATGCATCGCATACTAGCCCGTAGACATCGGTGCACCTGTCTATTGTAAATATCTCCTAAACTGTAGAGGTTTAGGAGATATTTCAAGCACCTACAGGTAAACCTTAATCTAGCCTTACCTGTAGGTAAAAGTGGTTGCACAGGGTGTACAACCACCTTAATATCTAAACCGCTGGCAACAAAAGTGAGTAAGCGCCTAAATGAAAATGTCCAAATTGGGCCCAAAGTGTCAATATTTTGTGTGGTCACCATTATTTTCCAGCACCCTCTTGGGCATAAAGTTTACCAGAGCTTCACAGGTTGCCACTGGAGTCCTCTTCCACTCCTCCATGATGACATCACAGAGCTGGTGGATGTTAAAGACCTTGCGCTCCTCCACTTTCCATTTAAGGATGCACCAGAGATGCTCAATAGGGGTTAAGTCTGGAGACACGCTTGGCCAGTCCATCACCTTTACCTTCAGCTTCTTTAGCATGGCAGTGGTAGATATGGTTGTGTGTTTGAGGTTGTTATGTTTAAATACTGCCCTGCAGCCTAGTCTCTGAAGAGAGGGGGAGGGGAATCAAGCTCTGCTTCAGTATGTCACAGGACACGTTGGCATTCATGGTTCCCTCAATGAACTGTAGCTCCCCAGTGCCGGCAGCACTCATGCAGCCCCAGACCATGTCACTCCCACCACCATGCTTGACTGTAGGCAAGACACACTTGTCTTTGTACTCCTTACATGGTTGCCGCTAGGGTTGTCCCGATACCACTTTTTTAGGACCGAGTACAAGTACCGATACTTTTTTTCAAGTAGTCGTCGATACAGAATATCGATACTTTTTTTAAACGTGTTCCCAAATGCAGCCATGTTCCCCACATATTGCAGCCATGTATGTCCCCCACATATTGCAGCCATGTCATGTCCCCCACATATTGCAGCCATGTCATGTCCCCCCACATATTGCAGCCATGTGATGTCCCCCACATATTGCAGCCATGTCATGTCCCCCCACATATTGCAGCCATGTCATGTCCCCCCACATATTGCAGCCATGTCATGTCCCCCCACATATTGCAGCCATGTCATGTCCCCCCACATATTGCAGCCATGTCATGTCCCCCCACATATGCAGCCATGTCATGTTCCCCACATATGCAGCCATGTCATGTCCCCCCACATATGCACCCATGTCCTGTCCCCCACATATGCAGCCATGTCATGTCCCCCCACATATGCAGCCATGTCATGTCCCCCCACATATGCAGCCATGTCATGTCCCCCCACATATGCAGCCATGTCATGTCCCCCCACATATGCAGCCATGTCATGTCCCCCCACATATGCAGCCATGTCATGTCCCCCCACATATGCAGCCATGTCATGTCCCCCCACATATGCAGCCATGTCATGTCCCCCCCACATATGCAGCCATGTCATGTCCCCCCCACATATGCAGCCAGGTCCTGTGCCCCATATTGCAGCCATGTCATGTCCCCCATACCTCCGGTATGCGGCCGAGTGGCGAGCGCCGGGGGGGGGGGAGTATTCTATTTAGGTATCTGGGATATTTGTGGGAGTACAAGTACTCCCGCAAATACTCGGAATCGGTCCCGATACCGATACTGGTATCGGTATCGGGACAACCCTAGTTGCCGCCACACACGCTTGACACCATCTGAACCAAATAAGTTCATCAGGTCTTATCAGACCACAGGACAGTCCAGTAATCCATGTCTTTAATGAGCTTGTATTCAGCAAACTGTTTGCAGGCTTTCTTGTGTATCATCTTTAGAAGAGGCTTCCTTCTGGAACAAGCCATGCAGACCAATTTGATGCACTGTATGGTCTGAGCACTGACAGGATACGCCTCACCTTTTCAACCTCTGAAGCATACGTCTATTTCCCAAAGACAACCTCTGTATATGAAGGCCGAGAACGTGCACTCAACTTCTTTGGTCGACCATGATGAGGCCTGTTCCGAGTGCAACCTGTCCTGTTAAACCAATGTATGGTCTTGGCCACCATGCTGCAGCTCAGTTTCAGGGTCTTGGCAATCTTCTTATAGCCTAGACCATCTTTATGTAGAGCAGCAATAATTTTTTTCAGATCTTCAGAGAGTTTTTTGCCATGAGGTGCCATGTTAAACTGCCAGTGACCAGTATGGGAGAATGAGAGCGATAAACACCAAATTTAACACACCTGCTCCGCCATTCACACCAAGATCTTGTAACACCAACGGGTCACATGACACCGCAGAGGGAAAATGGCTAATTGGGCCTAATTTGGACATTTTCGCTTAAGGGTTTCCTCACTTTTGTTGCCAGCGGTTTAGAGATTAATGGTTGTGTGTTATTTTGAGGGGACAGCACATTTACACTGTTATACAGGCTGTACACTTAATACTTTAAATTGTAGCAAAGTGCAATTCTTCAGTGTTGTCACATGAAAAGATATATCGTATTTATCAGAGTATATCACGCACAGGCATATAACACGCCCCCTGAATTTAAGAGGGAAGTTTCAAGAAAAAAAAACTTTCCACAGCCCCCTACGTATAACACACAGGCACAGTTTACCCTCTATTTTCAAGGTAAAAAAGTGTGTGTTATACGCCAATAAATACAGTAATAAAATATTTACAAAAATGTGAGGGGTGTACTCACTTTTGTGAGATACCGTATCTTTCATATCCGCTTGTAGTTCAGCTTTAGCTTTCGGCGAAGGCATGCAATCAGAAAAAGGAATGACACGTTCTCTCTCACCTTAACCTTCTCTACTATCTGCTTCCATCCTACACACCGGCAGCTGACACTTTACAGGCCTCCCGCCCACACTGCATATATCCAGCTGCCATAATCTGTACATGGATCAGCAGGGAGGCAAGGGTTAATACACATCATTTTATAACCTTTCTTTGTGCTTAGGCCAATGTTTTTTGGGCAGGGAGCCAGGCCTCCAGATTTATTGGGAATAGGGAGGGCATATTTAATTACATATGATTTATAACGTGCAGATGAAGTAGAGGTTTGTCATAGTCGGATGCCGCTCAGGGACTGCAGGACTATATTTCCCGAAGACAGATGCACAGGTGGATGTATCTGCCATGTACAATGTGAATCATCAGCAGGACAGCTGGAAGTCCTCTGCGCTGGGACTAGAGGACATTGCGAGGTATACCACCCGACACACAGTGCACAACTTGTGAGAGAAACCAGAAATACGGAACAGCAATGACAGTCGCATAACTGATTTTATCAGCTCCGAAATAAAAAAATAAAAAAAAACAGAAGTTTTGTGCTTAATAAGGGAAAGGTGATGGCCAATGTGTAATAACCCATGGCAACCAACTGCCACTATGAAGACTGCTCCAAAGTCAAACACTCACAAATAAAAAAAACACACAAACAAAACACACACACACACACACAATCAGAAATATCCCTTTATCTCCACTTAGCTTAATTTCACACTTTATGATGCACTGCAGTGTACGTTTTTTAGGTGTTGTGGTAGGGAGCCCATTCACAGAGTGCTTAAAGATGAATTCCAGGCATGGTATATTTTTATAGTTACATTGGTCAAACTTAGCCCAACATAACTATGCATATTCCATACCTGGCCAATGCCCTTGGAAGATGGAAATCAATTTAGTAGACAATACTACTCCATTGGTCTCCACCTGGTTCTGGGTCCAATCAGTGAACGTTTAGGAAATGCAAAGCATTTCTTGATTCGATGAGGTGGAAAGGTGGTACGATCATGGCCTTGCAGCGGATGCCAAGTCCTCCCCTAACATGGGGTGGATTAGAGTGGAGTGCAGCATTCTGAGGAGACATCATGCCTGAACCCCCCTTTTTCCTTGGCAGATACCGGACCTAGCCTTGAGGCTGTATAGTAAGTCTCCCAACTGTCTCCATCTTGTTGGGATGTTGTCCCTGTCCTCCCCTATTCATAAGGCATTATTATTTATCCTTGTTTATTTTTCTTTCCAGTATATTACTTTAAAACACTCCTGGTGAATAGCTGAAATGTCAGGAAACACGTAGAGTGCCACTAGATGCCAACAGTTGCCTGTCTATATTTCATATGTTTTTTAATTGATTTATTTACCATGTATCTGCCATGTCTGTTTTTTATTTTTGTACTGCATGCTATAAGCAGCATATTTAGAGTAAGTCTTGTGACTACCTATCTATTTGATACAAAATATCAGATATGCATTTAAGATTGATTTATTACAATCATGTACTGTTACTTAATTTTTATGTTATTATTCCCTTTGACATGGCGTTCCCTTATTTAAAGTCCCACAAACCCCTCTTTTCTATATACCAAATCAGGGATGGAGGCCGACATGTGTTTTATTAGTGTGTGTGTCAGGTCACATCCATTTACTGGGGTTGGTGTTTGTGAAGTAGAGCATATATACTTTGTATTGGCCTGTCCCCTGAAATGCATCATATGTCATCATCCGCAACATTCCATGCAGGTAGAGTAAACTTTTGCAGGTTTGTGGGCATAACATGTAATTTTTCTCCTATAATAAACTGTTGGTTCAAACACCTAGTGCGATACCTCCCTTTTATGCTTTTGTTGAATATATATATATATATATATATATATATATATATATATATATATATATATATATATATATATATATAAATAAATAAAATATATAAAAAGGTAATTTTTACAAATACCTATTATCTCCTGATAAAGGAAATGTGTTCTTGAAACGCGTAGTAATATTTATGCGCGATTTTAACTGGATGTTTAAGTAAATGGCTCTGAAACTACAATAGAGATATCTGTGTACCTTTAATGCAGATGATGTGTCCTCCTCTCACATGAGGTGGGTTGAAGTAGAGTGTGACTTTTAATCTTAGAAAACATGTTATTTATTTTTTTTGGGATGATTTTAACTGGAAGCACAACACAGAAATTTGTGTACCTTTAATTCCATTGCTGTATCCTCTCCTCACATGGGGTGGGTTAGAGTAGAGTGCAGCTTTCTTGCGACAATCTGGGGTTGGTGCTTGTAGAGCAAAGCATATATATTTTTTGTATAGTTAGACTGATCTTTTTTTTTATTATTATTATTAACCACTTGCTTACTGGGCACATATACCCCCCTCCTGCCCAGGTGAAATTTCAGCTTCCGACACTACTCAAGTAGAGCTTTCTTTTGGTGGTATTTGATCGCCTCTGCGGTTTTTATTTTTTGCGCTATAAACAAAAATGTGGGACAATTTTGAAAAAAAAAAATACAATATTTTTTACTTGTTGCTATAATAAATAGCCCAATTTCAGTGTGCGCTCACCTTAGAGAGTGTGTGACCTTGCAGTTGGTCAAAAGCTTAGTGAAAACACACATATGAACCACCCCAGGGTTTAGTATCTGTGATGGATCATGGGCTGATTGTCATATATGTATGTGGAAAACATGTTATCAAAGAAAACTAGATAGTGTTTTAAATATATATATGTTTTTTTTTACTAAACACTAGACCCTTTGATAGGGTACTCACATTTCATGGGTGCTTCAGTGCACCACTCTTTAAAAGCCAAAAATGCTGTGACTGCTGAAATGGTGTGTCCCTTCCGTGTTGAGACCAATCAGCTGTCTCCTGCACCGTCCTGTCCCCTCCTCAACGCGTGTTGATACAGGGATGTGACATATCTTCCTTAGGAGGAATTGTGAAAATATGTTTCATAATATCCCAATTTCAGAGAGTGATACAATCCCAGGCACAGCCACGGTCAATCCATAGCTGCCTTACCCTTGCGTTGTCCCAACCTCATCCAGTGAATATTATTTAAGCAGAACAAACATTTTCACAGTAAATAAAAAGGAAAAAATGACCAGTTACACTTATCGGTAGCTGGATTTCTACGAAGTCTTACAGGACGGCACGCTGAGAGTAGACTGGTCCACCTGACAGGAAATACAATCAACAACGAGGTTAAAAGGCCCCACCCCTCCCGTGTGCCTCAGTTTGTAGATAAGTAACCACTATAAGAACACGGTCAAAAGAGACCCGGATAATTAAAAAAACGGATAGTAGTAGGAAAAGGGAGGGAAGTAGGCCTGCCGTCCTGTAAGGCCCCATACACACGATCGGATATATCCGATGAAAACGGTCCGCGGACCATTTCCATCGGATATGTCCGATCGGGAGTTTGATCCGATGGCGTGTACACACCATCGGATCAAATTCCCCGCCGCCGGACAGCGCGGTGACGTAGTGGTGACGCGGCGGTGACGTTGACGCCGCCGCGTCACCGCCACGTCACCGCACCAGGAAGTAAAACACTTCCGCGCATGCGCCGAATCCATTCGGCAGCGGCGCGGCGGTGGTGGGAGCCGACATGTCTGCTGGTAAGTGTACTAACCAGCAGACATGTCGGGCGGACAGATTCCCACCGGATAGATTTCAAAGCTTGCTTTGAAATCTGTCAGGTGGAGAAATCTGTCCGCTAGCCCATACACACGAGCGGAGATGTCTGCTGAAACGGTCCATCGGACCGTTTTCAGCGGACATATCCCCTCGTGTGTACGCGGCCTAAGACTTCGTAGAAATCCAGTGTAACTGTAACTGGTCATTTCTCCCTCGTCTTCCAGGACGGTACGCTGAGAGAAAAGCAAGTAATTCCAGGCCTACCTTAGGGTGGGACCACCGTCTGTAGGACTTTCCTACCAAACATCAAATCTTGTGGCGACAGCAGTTAGACTCTGTAATGTCTGAGGAAGGTATTCTGGCTTGACCAGGTCGCCGCTCTACATATCTGTTCAATGGAGGCTCCTGCCCTTTCTGCCCAGGAGACTGCCAGTGAACGAGTGGAATGGGCCTTGACAATAGGAACTGACCTACCCGCCTGAGTGTAGGATAAGGAAATAGCCCTTCTGATCCATCTGGATATTGAAGCTTTCGTAGCCTGCTGACCATTTTCTGCCCAGAAAAATGTATCAAAAGATGAGGGGAACTCCTAAACTCACTTACCCTCTCTAAATAAATTAAAAGGCAGCGTCTTACATCCAAGCAATGAAAAGTGGCTCCCTTCTCATTCTTGGGATTTGCGCAAAATGAAGGGAGGACTACCTCCTGCGATCTGTGGAACTTAGTTGCCACTTTAGGTAGATACAGAGGATCCTGACTCAGTACCACCCTGTCTTCAAAAACATTCCTTAATAGAAAAGGCATGCATGTCTCCAATTCTTTTGGCAGACGTGATGGCAAACAGAAAGGTAAACTTAAATGTCAGTAAATTAATAGGGATGCTATCTATAGGTTCGAATGGTGCCCTAGATAACTGGTCCAGGACTAGGGAGAGATCCCATGGGGGAACCCTGGGTGATCGTATAGGGGAAAGCCTGTCCCTAGCCATTAGGAACCTTTTGATAAGCGGGATCCCTGAAAGGCTCTTGTCTAAAAAGTAAGACAGGGCCGCGACTTGAACCCTTAAGGTCTTAGTGGCTAAGCCTAGGTCCACCCCATCTTGGAGGAACTCCAGGATGGTGGCGGTATCAGGGGAGGAGATCTGTTTCGCAGAGCACCAACGTGAAAAAAAAAACAGATTCTCGCATAGATGCGTCTGGTGACCCCCTTGCGGCTAGCCAACAGAGTGTCTATCACTCTCTCAGAACAGCCCCTCTGCTGCAGGTTCCCCCTCTCAAGAGCCACGCCGTCAGACTGAACAACTCTGGATTTGGATGAGAGACCGGTCCCTGCCGCAGAAGATCCGTCCGGAGAGGGAGGGGAAGAGGGGGAGCCAGAGTCAGATTGGTGTCTGAGGTGCTCAACTTTTGTAGGACCCTTGAGATTAGATTCAAGGGAGGGAAGGTGTAGGCCAACCGGAAGCTCCAGGTTTGAGCCAGCGTATCCACCCCCCGTGAACCCGGCTCTCGGGTGAGGGAAAATAATCTGTTCACCTTCTTGTTCCCTTTGCAGGCAAAAAGGTCTATTTCTGGACGGCCGAGCTGTTGGCAAACCCAGCTGAAGGTCTCTGGGCACAATTCCCATTCCGCCTGCAGGATGGGCTGGCGGCTCAGAAAATCAGCCTCCGGATTGAGGGTCCCTCTTATGGACGGCCAGAAGAGAGGGAAACCTCCGTTCTGCCCAACCCAGGATCTTCAGGGAGAGAGCTAAGAGAGAGTGAGACCTGGTGCCCCCTTGCCGGTTGAGAAAGGCGACCGCGGTCAAGTTGTCGGAGAGGATCAGGACCTCTCGGCCCCGTATTCTCTCCTCGAACGCTTCCAGAGCCTCTCCCACCGCTAATAACTCCCGGTAGTTGGAAGAAAACTGACTTTGTTGGCGATTCCAGGAACCCTGAGCCCGAAGCTCGTCCATATGAGCTCCCCACCCCCAGGTGCTGGCGTCTGTGGTGATTTTGATCGGGTTGGACTGATTCCACAGACCACCCTTGAGAAGGTTCTGGGGGCACAGCCACCATTCCAAGGTGTCTGTTAGGATTAAGTTCACCTGCTGGTGGCACTATCCTGCTCGGCGTTTGCTGCAGTTCCAGTGTCCACCAGCAGGTGTCTCCCAGATACCAGCAGGATCTGATTAGCCACACCTGGCTCCAGCTGCCGGGATATTTAAGGCTGCTCCTCCCTTCCCCCCTGTGCGTCAAGATTCTGGTCCCTTCCTGTCTGCTACTAGCTTGTGCCTGCCTACCTGTCCTTGTCCTGATCCATCCTACACCCGTCTTGCCTTGTTCTATGCTCTTGTCCCCAGCCGTGTCCTTTTCCTTGCATCCCTGTTGCCTTTTCCCTTGTTGTAGATATTGTTGTAGATATTGTATATAGTTAGCTATTAGGTTTATTAGTTATTCTTGTTTGCTGGAGTGGTTTATGTTTTCATTGGTTGCTGTGTATGTTTGTTGGTGTATTCTCACTGTAAATAAATATCACTTAATATATATATATCCTTTGTTTGGTCTCAGTTCCCTTGTGTAGCTACGTGTCTGATCACCTTAGCCGCTGATCCTGACAGCGTCCTTCACTGGAACTGGAATGCTGACTCGGGTGTCCAGAGCATCCTCCGTTCCATCCCAAGAAGATAGGAGGAAGCTCTGTAGAGGTCTTGAATGAAGTTGGGCCCAAGGAACTGCTGGGATGCACAAAGTCATCCGAACCCAAGACCCTCATAATCTCCCTGAACTAGGAGTCTACCGCACCTGCTAGGGACCTGACCGCCGACATAAGCCCCTGGGCCTTGTCTTGGGTTAAGACAAGTTTCTTTTCTAGGGAATCTATGAGAAAGTCTAGGTACATCTTCCTTTGTTCTGGCAGGAGGGAGGATTTCTCCTTGTTTACTATCCACCCCAGAGATTCCAGAGAGGTCATGACAGTGGCCAGGTCCGCGAGGAGCCGATCCCGGCTCAGATTGAAGAGCAACAGGTCGTCTAAGTAAGGGACCTGGGAGATCCCCTTCAAATGCAGAAAAGCCACTGCCTCGGCCAGGACCTTGGTAAACACCCTTGGACTGAAAGCCAGTCCGAAGGGGAGGGCCAAAAACTGCCAATGTTGGATCCCCTGGGCAGAGGCGAGGGCGAATCTGAGGAATTTTTGGTGATCTGGGCAAATAGGGATATGAAGGTAAGCGTCCTTCAGATCTATCGTCACCATAAACACAGCCTCTAATAAGAGTCCCCTGAGACTGTAGACATTTTCCATGCAAAATTTTTTGTATAGAAGATGTACATTTAGGGGTCTCAGGTTGATAATTAACCTGAATTTTTAGGTTGGTTTGGGCACTACAACGATATGGGAGTATACTCCCTGTCCCTCTTGACCTGGAGGAATCGGGACTATGACCCCCTGTTGTGCCAGAATCGCAACATTCTGAGAAAGGCCCGCGGCCTTGAGGGGATCCCTGGGAAAGTGTGTAAGGAGAAATGTTGGTGGAGGGACCTGGCGAAACTCTAGCCTGTAGCCTTCCCTGATTATTTGGAGGACGTGGGGGCTCTTGGTTATGCTTTCCCAAACGAAAAAAAAAAAATCGGGAGAGCCTGCCCCCTACCCTCTCGTCACTTGGAATCCTTTCCACTGGGTTTAGAGCTGGAAAAAACGATCCCCCCTTTGCTTTATCTTTCCCAAATCCCCAGCGCCTGTTGGGAGGGGGTTTCTTCTCCGATGGAGGGTTCCTTCTCTTACTGGAATGAAAGGACCTTTTCCGATACGTCCCAGACCTGGAGGGAAATTTGTTCCCTTTCTCGGAGGACCTAGACAGGGCCTGATCTAATGCAGTACCAAAGAGGAGGGAACCCTCAAACGGAATAGCGCATAAGCGATTTTTAGAAGCGAGATCGCCCTTCCAGGTTTTTCAACCATAGAGCTCTCCTGGAGGCATTAACCAGGGCTCCGGTTTTAGCAGTAGCGCGAACTGTCTCAATGGCTGCATCCGCCAAATAGGCCACTGCACTGTCGATAACCTGGAGGGAATCCCGAATCTCCCTAGACTTGGAGGAACTGGGAAGGTGGTCCAATAGCCTCGAAGTCCAGGCAGCTGCGTTCCTGGCGATGCAGACAGAAGCTAACGCAGGACTTAGGGCAGCTGCATTGGCCTCCCAGGCTCTACGGAGGGAGATATCCGCTCGCCTATCCATGGCGTCTTTTAGACTCCCCGCATCCTCAAAGGAGAGGTCGGATTGTCTAGAGACCTGAGCCAAGGATGCATCAAGACGGGGAACTTTAAAGAAGGTATCCGCAATCTCATCTTTAAAGGGGCAGCGACGTTTCCAGGTTTTAAACTTAGGAAACCTTTTTTCTGGTTCCGCCCACTCCTTCCGGATCATATCCTTAAGGGACTGATGGACTGGGATAGTCTTGGATTGGGGTTTTATCAAACCTAAATACAACCTATCTTGGGCTGAAACCTGTTCTGTCGGCTGCTGAATTTGTTCAGAGGCATAAACAGCCGAAAGGAGACCCTCCATATCATCGGTGGAAAATATATATTTCCCTGATCTGGCATCCTCATCTTCCTCCTCTACCTGGCTATCCGCCAGGTCAGCATCCTGAAGGGTAACCTCAGAGTCTGAGGAAGGGGTCCTCTTGGTTCTCGGGCGGGAATCCAGCCGTGAAGAAGAGGAGCCTTCCTGGGATGAGGGGCCAGGCATGGGGGGGTCAGTATCCCTATTTCTCAAAGAGGACTGAAAATCTTTGAGAGTAGCAAGCATTTCTGTTTGAACTGCAAGAAAATCCTTCATGATTTGTGAAGTCTCTTTCCCAGTTAGTTTAAGAATACATCTGGAACAGAAGGGCTTGTAATGGTCTGCTGGGAGCTTGTCACTGCAATTGCCACATTTTCTGACTTTTTTTAGGGGGTTGAGGGGCCCTACTGGACTCCCCCTGGGCAGAAGGTTCCTCTCCTACAAAATCATTGGAAAAAAAAGAAGGGTCTATTAGTGACTGAATCCCAGGAGAGGGTGGGGGCTGCCATTTTGTGGGCAGAGTTGCGTGACGATGCCGAGCGCGTCATTGGGGCGCGTCATCAAGGTGCGCCCAGCCAGCCGCAGCGCATTTCGGAGCGGCCTACAAGGTAGGGAAAGGACGGGGAGAGAGGAATTGGCCTCCTCGGAGCACTAGGGAAGCCCAGCAAACCTAGGTGGCTCCGGTATCCGGGGGGGGGGGCTCTCTTCTTGGCATGCATCTTCAGCCCCCCCTGGACTAGAAAGAAGGGGACACCCCCTGGGCAGGTGGCACGACACCTCACCGGACCCATCGGCACCCAGTGCCTGCGGTCTGGACCACGGGGGGGGGGGGACCACCAGCCCCAGGCCTTAGGTCGTAGGAAAAGCAAAAAAAAACGTTTCGCTGTAGGGGAAACACAATCAATAACTGAGGCACACGGGAGGGGTGGGGCCTTTTAACCTCGTTGTTGATTGTGTTTTCTGTCAGGTGGACCAGTCTACTCTCAGCGTGCCATCCTGGAAGACGAGGGAGAAAATTGTGTTTTCCATATGGGTGCTGTTTGGATACTGCTGGCCATGGCTATGAACTTTAATTATTTGGGACAGTGATTTGTGCCACGGGTAGGACTAAGGGGAGCCAATGAAAAGGGCTGTAGAGAAGGACTTTGTGATTGGAGTCCAGCAGAAGACATGACAGGCAATGGCCACTATATGGTACTATAGAGACTTCTGCTAAAGTGAACCGAGGAATAAAAGGGTCAGGCTTATAGAGTGAATCAGGAAAACCACAATTGTGCCACTAGATGGATCTGATGCTTGGATGAAGAGAAAATTCTGGACAGCCGCATTCAAAAATCAAATGCCTTTATTAAAAAAAAAAAAAAAAAAAAAGAAGGAGTTAATAATCCCAAAAAATACAAGCCGTAGCAAACAGTGGAATACAGGAGTTGACACGTTTCACACTTTCAAAGGTGCTTATTTAATCGCTTTGGATCTGATGCTCACAGGAATAAAATATCTACCATCATCTAATGCAGCATTTTTCAACCATGGTGCCCAGGTACCCTGGGGTGCCTTCAGGTTTCTTGACAGGTGCCTTGGCAAAATTATTATAAATTACCCGAAAATTGTATACAAGTCAGCCAGCTGGATTAAGCATGCCTTTTAGTTACACAAAGCCACATGTTTTCATTGTACACCATTACAACTTTTCAGCCATTGGTGTCCTAACAACCAATGACATCATTAGTTGATAAGGAGGACGTCGGACCCCTACACAGAATGTTTGTTTGCCCCAATCCATCAGCACTGGGGTCACATTAGCTGAGCAAGGGAAAGAAACATTGCAATACTAGTCAGTACCAGCGTACAAAAGGTTTTATTGGAAAAATAAATCATGGTTTACCCATGTGTGCGATGCAGCTGTGTTATGCAAAACTATAGCTCTGTGAATATTTTACAACATATACCCTTATGCCCGCGTACACACAATCAATTTTTGTGATGAAAAACAACTTCATTTTAATCTCACGAAAACAAAAACGACGTTTTTCAAAATTCCATTTTAAAAAACGACGTTTTGCACTTTTTAACACACGACTCGTTTTTCAAAAAGCTCTAGCAAAGCGCGGTGACGTACACCACGTTCGACGGCACTCCCTTCCATTGAAACTCCGTCTCATAACTTGCTTCTGAGCATACGCGGGTTTAAAAACATAGTTTTAAATGGCGTTTTGCCCACACGCAATCACTTTTTATGGACACAAAAAAACGACATTTTGAAAAACGACACAAAAAATTCACGCATGTTCGAATTTTTTTTTTGTCGTTTTTCAGAAGACATAAAACAACTTTTTGCCCACACACAATCATTTTAAATGACGTTTTTTAAAACGTTGTTTTTTTTCATCACAAAAAGCGATCGTGTGTACGTGGCATTAGGTGTACTGGAACAGCAATGTTCAGTGGTTGTGGTGATTTAATAGAATATCTGCCACCATGTGTGCTTATTTTCAATAGTGTTGCACCGGTACCGATACCAAGTATCGGTACTCATGCAAATGCACGAATACCTGAAACCGATACTTTCAGGCTGGGTTCTTTGAGCCGTCAGTGGGTCTCCCCTGTTGACTGCTGAAGTGTTAAAGAAGTCCAGTAATTGCTCAGCGCTGAAACACTAAAATAAAAAGAAACATTGTTTCTTTTTGTATCTGTTTCTTCATCTGCAGATCAAAAGGGATGAACAAATGTTCCTCTGTTTAACCCCTTAATTTACTCTAATCAGCCTTAATTAACTCTTAATTCTCCTCCATTTCATTATTATTATTTTTTTTATTTTTTTTCATGTCTATTTTATAAGTACTCACCGATACCTACCACAACTGTTTTGTTTTCACTTCCGCTGTCAGCAATGGTACAAAGCATTGAAAAGTTATTTTCAAATTAAATAAATTGTTTGTTTGTTTTTTGCACTTATTAAATGTGAAATGTGTAAATATATGTTAATGTATATGTGTAAAAATATTCACTAACAAAGCAAAAAAAAAAAACTTGTTGTAAACAAATGGTATCATCGATGCATTACTAATTTTTTTTACAAACCCCTGAAACAATGATTTAGTTACATAAACTTTAAGTGATCCCAACCAGCCATTAAAATCTGCAACAAGTGGCCTCTTTTTTTATCATGTGCATATGGTGAGCTAAATATAGCAAGCTTCATATACATGCAAAGGGAGCAACCCATGAATACATACAGCAGCATCTGCGGTTAGACAGAAGATAGCCGAGGTGGGCTGGTGGTGAAATATCAAACACATCTTTACAAGTTTATTCAATTATATAAACTTTTAGCGGCCATGTTCATTGCAAAGGAGCTGGAAAAAAAAAAAAAAAGGACTTACAGTTTCCAGAAGATTCTGCGGACAGGAAGAAGTAACGCAGCGGAGAAGAGGAATCACACATGGCTCCCGCTGGTTCTCATACTTTGAGGCTGTGAAATAAAAAGCACACGTATGCGTTACATTTATACCACATATTGTCAATTAAATTATTAAAGACATAATATTGCCTTTGTAGTTGGAAAAAAATGTACAGCTGGCTGCCAGCTCCACATCTTCACAATTGTACATTTTAAAAAACTGTCACAGACCTAAAGTGGAACTCGTAAACAAAACAAAAAAAATCTAAATGTATTTTGGCTGCCTGGCTGCAGCATGTAAGTTGCATTAACACTGCAGTTCTTGTTTTTTAAGGTCCCCCCGTAACATAATAGTAGAGGGCAGCAATTGGCTGCAGAGCACCCTGGAGAGAGAAAGGAAAGAGAGGAAAGCTGGAGGAAGGACTTCTTGGAGGTGTAGACCCCTGTGGGCAGTACCTAAGAAAGACTGTGTGGGACTACAGGTCCCAGGGAGGACATGTGTAGCAACCTCCTAGATGGGCTGCAATGAAATACAGAGAAAAGCAAAAATAACTCCAAATAGAAACTTACTGCAGCATAAATGTATGCAAGTTTCTATTCAGAGTTCCTTTTGCTTTTCTCTGTATCCCATTGCCTTAAAAAAGGAGAAGTCCAGTCTGAGCTTTTTAGGCTGGGCTTCTCCTATGAGTCAAAGGAGTGCAATTCGTTTTGCACTCCTGTGACCCGTTTTCAGCGGAAAGCGATCTGAAGTCCACTCTCTGCTGACGCCACTGCCATCAGTCAGGGCAGCGCGTCATCCCGACTTCCAAGTCTGGATCCGCCAGTTGCCTTGACTTGGCCACTCCCCGCCCCTCCACAGCTCAGCCCTCCAATGAGCGTGGAGAAGTAGAGCAGAAGCGATGCTGACTGACAGTCAGCATCGCTCTGCTCGGGGAGGAGTGAGAACAGAACCATCAGCAGTGTTTGGTGGTTCGGTTCTAAGCGCAGAGACGCCGGGGGACAGATGCAGCATCAGTCTGATGCTTTATCCACCCAAGTATGACTAGCAAAAAACAAAAAAACACCCTTCTCTTTTAACTCAAGAAACCCCACCTAATATCTGGGCGAGTCAGCTGCATTTACTGTTTAGGTGAGGTTTTCCTTATTTATCCTCTTTTGAATAGGGCTTCAAGAAAAGCCAGCAAAATGTAGCGCTGGTGTTTGCTTTAGCCGTCCTGGGCTCTGCAGGCTTGATTCCAAAATATAGTGGGTTGGGGGGGGAGTCATCAAATGAGCAGCATGACTATTTATGTGACCCAGCCACTTCCTAGAGAAGGATTCCCAGTAGGTGGTTAGAGATTGCTTAAATAGTCTGGGCCCGAGGCAGCCCTGTTTTTGTCCAGAAGGAGAAGTTCAGTTCCCAGCTTGAAGGGCTTCTGGGCAGCCCAGTTGTGCTTATTGAGGTGCCAGCAGTAGCAGAGCTGGGGAACCCGTTTCTACGATACTAAAAATCTCTGAAGCCAAGCGCAGGACTGCACTGAGGATCCAGTCTAGAAGATATACAGAGGAAATGGCTGTCTGGTATTGGACATTCTAAGTACAGACCTGAATGAAGGGATCCTAGTGACTGTTGCTACTGCTATTCCTGGCATCTCAATAATAGTGCTTGCCTGGCCCTGGACATTTTTGAAGGCATCTTTGTGCCAACCATTTGCTAGGCCTTTGTGTCCTGAGAAGTAGTATTACAGTGAAGTGTGTGCTTCATCTATTACTTAGCATTCACAGAGTATCCCACAACTCCCTATCCAAGTGTTTCAGCAATAAGAGAGTCTTAGGCCTCGTACACACGAGGGGATATGTCCGCTGAAAACGGTCCGATGGACCGTTTCAGCAGACATCTCCGCTCGTGTGTATGGGCTAGCGGACAGATTTGTCCACCCGACAGATTTCAAAGCAAGCTTTGAAATCTATCCGGTGGGAATCTGTCCGCCCGACATGTCTGCTGGTTAGTACACTTACCAGCAGACATGTCGTCCCGCACCGCCGCCGCGCCGCCGCCGAATGTATTCGGCGCATGCGCGGAAGTGTTTTACTTCCTGGTGCGGTGATGTAGCGGTGACGTGGCGGCGTCAACGTCACCACCGCGTCACCGCGCGCCGTCCGCGGCGGGGAATTTGATCCGATGGTGTGTACACGCCATCGGATCAAACTCCCGATCGGACATATCCGATGGAAATGGTCCGCGGACCGTTTTCATCGGATAAGTCCGATGGTGTGTACGAGGCCTTAAAGTGGAACTACACTGCATCTGAGAACCACAAACCAAAAGTGCTTTTTTTTTTGTCAAATAACAGTTTTTTTTTTTTATTTCGAAAAGGTTCAATACAAAACATAGTAGCAATGCACACATATATAAAGGTACAAAAACAACAAGAGTGCTCGTGCAAGAGGGGCGGAAAGGGGAGTGGACCAGCAGTCTCTCCCTCTCCTCGCCTGCC
>JAJQKJ010000960.1:200000-241508 GCA_029574335.1 Rana kukunoris | reverse complement strand
GCATGGCTGCAATATGGGGGCCATGGCTGCAATATGTGGATGACATGGCAGCAATATGTGGATGACATGGCTGCAATATGTGGGGGACATGGCTGCAATTTGGGGGGGACATGGCTGCAATATGGGGGGGCATGGCTGCAATATAGGGGGGCATGGCTGCAATATGGGGGGGCCATGGCTGCAATATGTGGGGGCCATGGCTGCAATGTGGGGGACATGGCTGCAATGTGGGGGACATGGCTGCAATATGTGGGGGACATGGCTGCATTTGGGGACACGTTTAAAAAAAGTATCAGTATTCGGTATCGGCGACTACTTGAAAAAAAGTATCGGTACTTGTACTCGGTCCTAAAAAAGTGGTATCGGGACAACCCTAATTGAAAAAATTTAATTTTTATTATAAAAATAGAAAAACAAGCATAAATAAAATAAACCAACCCGTGATGAATACATGACGCTTTGCCATACGCATAGAAGAACTGCAATAGAGTCGCTCTACATGTTTCGCTCAAATGAGCTTCTTCAGGAGCTTTCAATATTGCTGCAGGTTCTGCTGAAAGTCCCAAAGAAACATCCAGCGGACGGAACAGCAAGTTGGTTTGTAAATAACAAACGGATCAAAATCTGGATGTTATTGATGAAATAATCAATACATGGGTGATAATTGTATTTGTATATATAAAGTAATCAAAAAGAATGAGATGCAATAATAGTGCAAGCTGAGCAAATCTCACCGCGGCGGGTAATCGCAGCCCATATAGGGATGGCTCACAAAATAGAACTACAAGATCCAGTAAAAATTTCCAAAGCCGTAATAATGGATAATTTTGTCCCACAAATAATTGATGATCTCGCCCCCCTCCCCCCCATTCCTGCCCCGCCCCTTTCATTTAGAGCATCACCTTTTTTCCATGCTCTGTGGTTCTGTCCTGATGGTCACGGGCCTATTGTAGGCACTTTGGATGTGGACACGGGTCAGCATGGGTGTCCTGACCGGCCTGTGACTACACCGCTCCATACACACCAGAAACCTTTCTATAGGAACCAGCCTATATCAATGAGCCTTTCCCTTTCCCCCCCACCTCCATCAATGAGCCTTTCCCTCCCCCCCCACCTCCATCAATGAGCCTTTCCCTCCCCCCCCCCACCTCCATCAATGAGCCTTTCCCCCCCCCCCCGCCTCCATCAATGAGCCTTTCCCTTTGCCCCCCGCCTCCATCAATGAGCCTTTCCCTTTGCCCCCCGCCTCCATCAATGAGCCTTTCCCTTTGCCCCCCGCCTCCATCAATGAGCAATTCCCTTCCCCCTGCCTCCATCAATGAGCCTTTCCCTCCCCCCCGACCTCCATCAATGAGCCTTTCCCCCCCCCCCCGCCTCCATCAATGAGCCTTTCCCTTTGCCCCCCGCCTCCATCAATGAGCCTTTCCCTTTGCCCCCCGCCTCCATCAATGAGCCTTTCCCCCCCCCCCCGCCTCCATCAATGAGCCTTTCCCTTTGCCCCCCGCCTCCATCAATGAGCCTTTCCCTTTGCCCCCCGCCTCCATCAATGAGCCTTTCCCTTTGCCCCCCGCCTCCATCAATGAGCCTTTCCCTTTGCCCCCCGCCTCCATCAATGAGCAATTCCCTTCCCCCCCTGCCTCCATCAATGAGCCTTTCTCTTTTCCCTTTCCCACCTCCATTAATGAGCCTTTCTCTTTCCCTTCCCCGCCTCCATCAATGAGCCTTTCCCTTCCCCCCTGCGTCCATCAATGAGCCTTTCCCTTCCCCCCTGCCTCCATCAATGAGCCTTTCTCCTCCCCCCCCCACCTCCATCAATGAGCCTTCCCCCCCCCCCCGCCTCCATCAATGAGCCTTTCCCTTTGCCCCCCGCCTCCATCAATGAGCCTTTACCTCCCCCCCGCCTCCATCAATGAGCCTTTCCCTTTGCCCCCCGCCTCCATCAATGAGCAATTCCCTTCCCCCCCTGCCTCCATTAATGAGCCTTTCTCTTTCCCTTCCCCGCCTCCATCAATGAGCCTTTCCCTTCCCCCCTGCCTCCATCAATGAGCCTTTCCCTCCCCCCTGCCTCCATCAATGAGCCTTTCCCTTCCCCCCTGCCTCCATCAATGAGTCTTTCCTTCCCCCCCCCACCTCCATCAATGAGCCTTTCCCTTTCCCCCCCCCATCAATAGACCTTTCCCCCCCCCCCCCCGCCTCCTCATGAGCCTTTCCTCCTCCCCCCGCCTCCATCAATGAGCCTTTCCCTTCTCCCCCCTCCATCAATGAGCCTTTTCCCTTTCCCCCCGCCTCCATCAATGAGCCTTTCCCTCCCTTCCCCCACTTCTATCAATGAGCCTTTCCCTTTTCCCCCTTCCATCAATGAGCCTTTCCCTTTACCCCCCCCCCCCCTGTCTCCATAAATGAGCCTCTCCCTTAACCCCCCCCCTCCGTCTCCATCAATGAGCCTTTCCCCCCCGCCTACATCAATGAGCCTTTACCTTTCCCCCCCGCCTCCATCAATGAGCCTTTCCCCCTCATCTCCATCAATGAGCCTTTCCCTCCCCCCCCCCCCCCGTCTCCATCAATGAGCCTTTCCCTCCCCCCCCCCCCGTCTCCATCAATGAGCCTTTCCCTTTCCCCCCCGCCTCCATCAATGAGCCTTTCCCTTCCCCCCGCCTCCATCAATGAGTCTTTCTCCCCCCGCCAATATCCATGAGCATTCCTACCCCTGCCTCCATCCATGTGCCCCCCCCCCCCCCAACCCTGGACCCCGCCTTCCCCCCTGCCTCCATCCATGAGCCTTTCCCCGCCTCCATCCATGAGCCTTGGCCTTCCATGACCCATCACCAGTTTTCCTTCCATGGACCACTTTTGGTCGGTCCTGACCTCTGCAAACAGGGAACATCCCATAAGAGCTGCTCTGACCCAAACCTTGTCTAGACATCCAAATTTGGCCCTTGACCCACAAATCCTTACATTTTGGTCATTTTTTTTACAAATCAACTTCAGGGACAACATGTTCACTGGCTGCCTTCTATATCCCACCCACTTTCAGATACCTTTTGTAACGATATTATGTTAATCATTTTACCTGGTAGGTCTTCCTCATTCTTCTCCCCATACAGGATGTCCGCTCCAACACCGCAGGCTCACGACCGCAGTCGGACAGCGGAGGACGAGGATGACCCGGTGGATCAGATGATCGCTCGCACCGGCTGCACAGCCTTTCATTACGCCGTACAGGAGTGCATGGTGGAGCACCAGGACTGGAGGAAGTGTCAGGCGCAGGTGCAGAACTTTAAAGATTGCATGCAGGACTATCAGAGGAAGAGGGCCGAGGAGCTGATGAAGAGAAGGGGTCAGCTACAAGAACAGGCGTCCTAACCTGGGACAATCCTACCAAAGAAGGACCTACCTGAGACACTCTCCGACACCGGATTATTGAGCAACGCCAACCAAACCGCGCAATACACCAAACTGTGGAGGCGGGCTAAAGAGACCCTGTCACCAGAGCATTTATGTGCATTTAATGTATTGTATTCATGGTATGTACCTGTAGAAGCCTCTCTTGTATGGACATCCAAAAGCCCTGAGACTTCTGCTGGGCCCCCAACCTGGATGTGATGTCAGCAACCCAAACAGACTTGGAGCAGCCACTCAAGTGACCCTCTATAGCGAGGGTCTTCCAACTACGGCCCTCCAGTTGTTCAGGAACTACAATTCCCATTCTGCAACAGCTGGGGGGCCGTAGTTTGAAGATTCTTGCTCTATAGCAGTGGTCTCCACAACTTTGCTTTTTTTTATCTGGCCCTTGGGGCACTATTTTATCTACCGATGCCAACAATGGCACATAATTCCCTGCCAATGAAGGAGCACAAGTCCTCCCAATGGCGCCAATATAGGGGCAAATTTCCTCCCAGTGATACCAACGATAGGGCACAAGTCCCCCCAATGACACCAATATTGGGGAAAAATTCCCCCCAGTGATGCCAATGATAGGGCACAAGTCCCCCCAATGACGCCAATATTGGGGAAAAATTCCCCCCAGTTATGCCAATGATAGGGCACAAGTCCTCCCAATGACGCCAAAGATGGGGAAAAATTCCTTCCAGTGATGCCAACGATAGGGCACAAGTCCTCCCAAAGACGCCAATATAGGGGCAAAATTCCTCCCAGTGATACCAATGATAGGGCACAAGTCCCCCCAATGACACCAATATAGGGGCAAAATTCCACCCAGTGATGCCAACGATAGGGCACAAGTCCTCCCTTTGACATCAATATTAGGGCAAATTCCTCCCAGTGATGCCAACAATAGGGCACAAGTCCTCCCAATGACGCCAAAGATGGGGCAAAATTCCTCCCAGTAATACCAACGATAGGGCACAATGACACCAATATTGGGGCAAAATTCCTCCCAGTGATACCAACGATGGGCTACAAGTCCTCCCAATGACACCAATATTGGGGCAAAATTCCCCCCAGTGATACCAACGATGGGCTACAAGTCCTCCCAATGACACCAATATTGGGGCAAAATTCTTCCCAGTGATACCAACGATAGGGCACAAGTCCTCCCAATGACACCAATAGTGGGGCAAAATTCTTCCAGTGATGCCAACGATGGGGCACAAGTCCTCCCAATGACACCAATATAGGGGCAAAATTTCTCCCAGTGATGCCAACGATAGGGCACAAGTCCTCCCAATGACACCAATATAGGGGCAGAATTTCTCCCAGTGTTACCAACGATAGGGCACAAGTCCTCCCAATGACACCAATATAGGGGCAAAATTTCTCCCAGTGATGCCAACGATAGGGCACAAGTCCTCCCAATGACACCAATATAGGGGCAGAATTTCTCCCAGTGTTACCAACGATAGGGCACAAGTCCTCCCAGTGACACCAATATTGGGGCAAAATTCCTCCCAGTGATACCAACGATAGGGCACAATGACACCAATATTGGGGCGAAATTCCTCCCAGTGATACCAACAATAGGGCACAAGTCCTCCCAATGACACCAGTATAGGGGCAAAATTTCTCCCAGTGATGCCAACGATGGGGCACAAGTCCTCCCAATGACACCAATATAGGGGCAAAATTTCTCCCAGTGATGCCAACGATAGGGCACAAGTCCTCCCAATGACACCAATAGTGGGGCAAAATTCCTCCCAGTGATACCAACGATAGGGCACAAGTCCCCCCAATGACACCAATATAGGGGCAAAATTCCCCTTAGTGATACCAACAATGGTTTTTTTTCCCACTGACATGAAGGCCTTTTCTACTCTCAATGGCCATAGTCCGGCCCTCCTAAAGTCTGAAGGACAGTAAACGACGTGTTAATCACGAAACGTACGTCGAAGCGCCTGGATACGTAAAAATAACGCACTTCCGGTCCCGCTGGTCCCCTGGCCTGGAACGCACGCCAGCTCCCTAGCGAGGAACTCGTATCCGGCTTGGACTTCACCCCAGTTCCCCAGCGAGGAACACTCATCACAGCCCATCCTGCCATGCTGACTAGCCTCAGTGCCGGGTCCTAGGCACTACTAAAGTAAGAGGCCATTTGGCTATGCTGTTTTATCTGTGACATATTTTAAATAAACTGTACGTCACTATGGTGGTTTCCCCTCTCCCTCCTTCATGAGAGTGTTTGATTCCGGGAAACATAGAGCTGCGCAGCTGAATCATTTAACTGGTTTAGTGACCAACTGCTGTATTTGACCTTTTCCAAACAATCAGGTCAACACCGTGCGGTAAGGAGCCATCCATTAGTGCACATTTGGGGGATCTTCTTGGTGAAGGTGGACACCTTTTACAATGAATTTTCTACAATTTGCATCTGAGAAAGATTAGCCTTGATTGGACTTTATCTAACACTCTTTGAATGGACTTGAGTTTATTTATTTATTCTTTTTTTTTTTTTTGTACAATCTATTTCTATTTCACCATTTTCAGTGTGTTGCTGCTCACTAAGTCTGCTATTGTTGGTTCAGACGGACCATTTATTAGATTTCACTTTATTGTTTATTCTCTTATTATTCATTATTAGCGCCCCCTCCATATACCATTAACGATAGGGCACACGTCCTCCCATGACACCAATATTGGGGCAAAATTACCCCCAGTGATGCCAATGATGGGGCACAAGTCCTCCCAATGACACCAATATTGGGGCAAAATTCCTCCCAGTGATACCAACGATGGGGCACAAGTCCTCCCAATGACGCCTATATAGGGGCAAAATTACCCCCAGTGATACCAATGATAGGGTACAAGTCCTCCCAATGACACCAATATTGGGGCAAAATTCCTCCCAGTGATGCCAACGATGGGGCACAAGTTCTCCCAATGACACTAATATTGGGGAAAAATTCTTCCCAGTGATGCGAACGATAAGGCACAAGTCCTCCCAATGGCGCCAATATAGGGGCAAAATTCCTCCCAGTGATACCAATGATAGGGCACAAGTTCTCCCAATGACACTAATATTGGGGCAAAATTCCCCTTAGTGATACCAATGATAGGGCACAAGTCCTCCCAATGACACCAATATTGGGGCAAAGTTCCTCCCAGTGATGCCAACAATAGGGCACAAGTCCTGCCAATGACACCAATATTGGGGCAACATTTTTTTCCCAGTGATACCAACGATGGGGCACAAGTCCTCCCAATGATACCAATATTGGGGCAAAATTCCTCCCAGTGATACCAACGATGGGGCACAAGTCCTCCCAATGACACCAATATTGGGGCAAAATTCCCCTTAGTGATACCAACAATGTTTTTTTTTCCCACTGACATGAAGGCCTTTTCTACTCTCAATGGCCATAGTCCGGCCCTCCTAAAGTCTGAAGGACAGTAAACTGGCCCTATGTATAGAAAGTTTGGAGACCAACTGCTCTATAGTAATCCCTTTTACTCTTTCCCTGCCTGCTACATGAAAGGTTACATAGGAAGGTGAGGAGAGGGGTGGAGGAGCTGGCCCAGCACAGACAGTAGACGCCCCCAGTATCGGAGAGGTCTATGACATGCAAGGAAGAAGGGGGCGGTGCTAGGGAATTGACTCTTCTGAAGCAGTTCATTTTGCTATCAAGTTCAAAGGCACATCGCAAGTCAAAAAGCAATCATTTATCTGCAAGAAAAAATTAAACGCAATTTTATTTGTCTGTGAGTTTTACCTGCAATTTGTTTAAACCGGTGACGGGGTCTCTTTAAAGAGAACCTGTCTTTTTGTTCATTCAAGGCGAAGTGATGGGTTCCCTCGATAGGCCACCTACCTACTCGTCTTCTTCCCCCATCCTCTGATACTGACCCTCACTACACATGTGCAATTCGTCTCGTTCCGAATTCTACTTCTAACTAATTTGGACTAATTCGGAAATATCTGAATGTTCGTTCATAAACCCGTCTATTGAATTTTTGCAAATACAGTAAAACCTCGGATTGCGAGCATAATTCCTTCCAGAAACATGCTTGTAATCCAAAGCGCTTGTATATCAAAGCTTTTTTTTTTACAGGGTATAAAAGAGAAGAGAGGCGCCTCTAATAAGTTGCTAAATGTTGTCCCTTCATTAAATGTAACCGTATTGCTACACTTAGAGGCGCCTCTCTTCTCTTTTATACTCAGTGGTGACATGACGCTGCTCTTATATCAAGACATCGCTTGTATATCAAGGCAAAATTTGTTAAAACATTTTGATTGTCTTGCAAAACGCTCTCAAACCAAGTTACTCTCACACCAAGGTCTTACTGTATTTGTAAATCGGAATATTGGAAAATTCGTAAATTTGGAAATTCAAAAGAACGAAAACCCGAAAATTTGAAAATCTGAAATAACGAATCACTATTATTAACTATTAAATGATAGGTATTGGAATTTCCTTTCAAATGTAACTGTTAGTGAAGGAATACAAAATTCATCCGAAGTTCAGAATTATCCAAAATAACGAATGGCGAATCTAAACAAATGGAACGGAATAAATAATAAATAACAATAATAATAAAAACTTTATTAAATCCGTTCCATTTGTTTAGATGCGACATTCGTTATTTTGGATAATTCGGAACTTCGGATGAATTTTGTATTCGTTCACTAACAGTTACATTTGAAAGGAAATTAAAATACCTACGTAGAATTTAATAGTTGTTACCGTATATACTCGAGTTTAAGCCGAGTTTTTCAGCTAATTTTTTGGTGCTGAAAATGTCCCCCTCGGTTTATACTCGAGTCACATTTTTGCGCCTAATCTCCCGGATTTGGGGGCCAGGTACCAGTCAATCTTGGCACATATGTAGCCCCTCTCTTCCTCTACAAGTGTGAAAAGTTTGCTGTCCGGGGAACCTACGGCCGGGGAGCACCGATTTTTTTTAAAGTGGGGCACCCCTTCCATAGACTCCCATGTTAAACGATCATTTCTCTGGAAAATTTGGGGACCCGGTACCGGCCGGTACTATATACTCCCATGTTAAACAGAAGTCTAGTCATGGGCACAGTGAGGCATGCACATGGGCACAGCGAGGCATGCTCATGGGCACAGCGAGGCATGCACATGGGCACAGCGAGGCATGCACATGGGCACAGCGAGGCATGCACATGGGCACAGGGAGGCATGCCCAATGGACACAGTGAGGCATGCACATGGGCACAGCGAGGAATGCACATTGACACAGCGAGGCATGCACATGGACACAGCGAGGCATGCACATGGACACAGCGAGGCATGCACATGGACACAGCGAGGCATGCACATGGGCACAGCGAGGCATGCACATGGACACAGCGAGGCATGCACATGGGCACAGCGAGGCATGCACATGGGCACAGCGAGGCATGCACATGGGCACAGCGAGGCATGCACATGGGCACAGCGAGGCATGCACATGGGCACAGGGAGGCATGCACATGGGCACAGCGAGGCATGCACATGGGCACAGCGAGGCATGCACATGGGCACAGCGAGGCATGCACATGGGCACAGGGAGGCATGCACATGGGCACCCTAGGCTTGTACTTGAGTCAATAAGTTTTCCCAGTTTTTTTGTAGTAAAATGAGGTGCCTCGGCTTATATATTCGAGTATATACGGTATTTAGAATTTTCAAATTTATGAATTTCAATAACAAATGACCCAAAAAATGAAAAAGCAAAACAAAAACAATTTTTTTTTTTCGGCAGTGCACACGTCTAACCCTCGCTGCCCTGTACTCCCGCTAGAGTGCTGAATGGACAAAGTGACGGATTCCCTTTCAATTGTCCGACCCACAGACTAAATTAGAGGCATTTCATGGCTACAATTTTGTCTTAAGGGCTCAGTCACATGGGCCGCAGCCCTCGCCACCCCTCTAAAAAGGAATCTGCAGTAGATCACTTTTCAGAAGAGTTGTAGAGCAGAGGCAAGCAGGCAATGAGGAGGCAACATTGCCGTCACCCTAATATGTCATTTTGTCTTTTCACAGAGGAGCGGGGATTTTTTTAATATAAATATTTTGGTACAACTCCTAGCCAATTGGTGACTTGTGGTGTGGCCCCAATGGGTTGTGTTTGGCAGTCTTACTGCCCACTGAATGCGGTAAAGATGAGGGGGGGGGGTATAATTTTGGCTGCGGCATGTGTACAGCCCTGGGCAGCTAGCTACACACCATCTTTCAGGTGCCTGCTTGGGGGCGGTAATACTGTGGCTCAACTGCCTCTTTTTACAGTCCCCTGCCGCCTGTGTGAATGAGGCCTTTATGACTTTGTGCCATACATACAAAATAGTGGGGTGCAGATGTCACGTCAGATTTGAGAATCGATGTTCTACGCAGGTGGGACAGGGGAGGAACTTCACACCCCCATACTTTTTTGTCTGGATTTTTTTTTTACTCCTTATAAAATAGTTTTTCTGCTTCTGATACTGATGGGCGAGATCTTCTACTAAATGTTCTATTCAAAGAACAAATAATAAAAAATAATAATCTAATCATTGTATAAATGGCATTGTTTTATCTTTATCACTTGCAAGTATATAGAAGTCATTGTCTTCACTGTCTCTGTAAGGGTGTTGGATTAACCACTTCAGCGCTAGAAGGTTTTACCCCCCCCCCCTTTATGACCAGGCCATTTTTGCGATACGGCACTGCGTTACTTTAACTGACAATTGTGCGGTCGTAAAAAACTGTATCCAAATAAAATTGATGTCCCCCCCCCCCAACAAATAGAGATTTCTTTTGGTGGTATATATTTTATTCAAATTTTTTGCGCTATTAACAAAAAAAGACTGACAATTTTGAAGAAAAAAAAAATTCTTTACTTTCTGCTATAAAACATTTCCACAAAAAAAAATCTTCATCAGTTTAGGCCAATATGTATTCTGCTACATGTTTTTTTGTAAAAAAAAAATCCCAATAAGCGTATATTGATTATAGATGCTGAGCATCAGATCCACAAAGGAATTACGCCGGTGTATCTATAGATGCACCGGCGTAATTCGAATTTCCCGCCGGCGTGTCATTGTTTTCTATCCATAAAACAAGATACGCCGGACTGACGCTAGGATACGACTTGCGTAAGTTTCTTGCACCGTCGTATCTTAGATGCATATTTACGCTGGACTGCACCTGGACACAGCGAGGCATGCTCATGGACACAGTGAGGCATGCACATGGGCACAGCGAGGCATGCTCATGGACACAGTGAGGCATGCACATGGGCACAGCGAGGCATGCTCATGGACACAGTGAGGCATGCACATGGGCACAGCGAGGCATGCTCATGGACAAAGCGAGGCATGCTCATGGACACAGCGAGGCATGCACATGGGCACAGCGAGGCATGCTCATGGACACAGCGAGGCATGCACATGAGCACAGCGAGGCATGCTCATGGACACAGCGAGGCATGCACATGGGCACAGCGAGGCATGCTCATGGACAAAGATTTCCACCATCAGCATTAAACATTTTTATTGCCGTGATAAATGTTTTAATACATATTCTGTTTTCAATGCTGTGCACATGTGGCGTGCGCGCGCGTGTTCCGTCTCCACTCTGAAAACGGTGTGACTTTGTTCCCTTCGCTTATAATTTATCATAATATCATGGGCACAGCGAGGCATGCACATGGGCACAGCGAGGCATGCACATGGGCACAGCGAGGCATGCACATGGACACAGCGAGGCATGCACATGGACACAGTGAGGCATGCCCATGGGCACAGTGAGGAATGCACATGGACACAGTGAGGCATGCACATGGACACAGTGAGATATACACATGGGCACAGTGAGGCATGCACATGGGCACAGCGAAGCATGCACATTGACACAGCGAGGCATGCACATGGGCACAGCGAGACATGCACATTGACACAGCGAGGCATGCACATGGGCACAGCGAGGCATGCACATGGGCACAGCGAGGCATGCACATGGGCACAGCGAGGCATGCACATGGACATGAGCACAGCGAGGCATGCACATGGGCACAGCGAGGCATGCACATGGGCACAGCGAGGCATGCACATGGACACAGCGAGGCATGCACATGGACACAGTGAGGCATGCCCATGGGCACAGTGAGGCATGCACATGGACACAGTGAGGCATGCACATGGGCACAGTGAGGCATGCACATGGGCACAGCGAAGCATGCACATGGACACAGCGAGGCCAAAAAAAAAATCCCAATAAGCGTATATTGATTGTAGATGCTGAGCGCCAGATCCACAAAGGAATTACGCCGGTGTATCTATAGATGCACCGGCGTAATTCGAATTTCCCGCCGGCGTGTCATTGTTTTCTATCCATAAAACAAGATACGCCGGACTTACGCTAGGATACGACTTGCGTAAGTTTCTTGCACCGTCGTATCTTAGATGCATATTTACGCTGGACGCTAGGGGCGCGTCTGCGTTAAATATGCAAATGAGGTAGTTTACTCCAAACTGGATAAACCAGACTGGGTCCACATAGAGAGGCAAGCTGTCCCCCAGTTTTCCCTAGAATACTTACTCTGGTGCCCCCAAAAGAGAAGACCACCCATTTTGTCCCCCTCCCTTTCTCAATCTTACGCCCTTTGTGATAGAATCCGTCACCTTCCAGCCCTGGTTTCGAAGGGGCAACCTCTAGCCAGTGTTTTCCAAAATCCGCATTTCCCACCTGGAATGGACAGGAAGGCCTTCAGTTGGTGGTTGGGTAAGGGTCTGTACCGCATAGGACACTACTTCACAACCAAAGGCCCTCTTACCCTAGACCACTGTGTGACTAAATTGGACCTCCCTGACACTGAAAAATTCAGAATCAAACAGATATCACAATTCCTACACACTTTATGGACGGATAGGCCTCTACCTCCCAAATTCACAGATTATGAGCTCTGGTGCGGGCAGACCATGGGACAAAGGGGAGGAATATCTGTCATCTACTCTTCACTCACCCGCCCGACTGAGAAGTCTTCTTATATGATGGCATGGGAGGCAGACCTCCAACTAGAGTGGGACTTGGAGACCTGGCAGGCAGCTTGTTCTGATTCTTTTCAGGGCATCTTAAATACTTCCCTGATGGAAGCAAACTTAAAGGTCCTTATGAGGTGGTATATGACTCCCGCCAGGCTTGCGGCCATCTACCCATCATCAGATCCCAGCTGCTTTAGAGGTTGTCAACTCCTGGGTTCGATGGTGCATGTCTGGTGGGAATGTCCCAGAATCAGACCAGTCTGGAAGAGGATTTTTAACCTCATTAGTACAGTCAGGCGCCGTACACACGGCAGAGAACCTCGACGGGCAGAACACATCGTTCCGCCCGTCGAGGTTCTCTCCCGGCCGTTGAAATCGGCGACCCGCCCGTCGGGAATGGCAACCAGCCATTCTTCTAGGCGGGCCGTCGAGGAAATAGAAAGCGTGCTCTCTATTTCTGCTTGACGGGCTTCGCGACGGGAAGCTCGCCGAGACCGTACACACGGCCGAGGTCCTCGCTGGAATGTGCATTCCAGCGAGGTTCTCGCTGGTTTTCAGCGAGAACCTCGGCCGTGTGTACGGCGGCTCACTGGTTGCTCGGTCCCCAGGATGGCTTCTGTAGCTCTCCTAAATGCTCGGATTCCGGGTATATCCAAGCCCAATCAGAAGCTGATCCGATTTATGCTCCTCGGGGCTAAAATTACCATCGCTAGGGCTTGGAGACAACCCAGGGTTTCCATTGCAGAAATAAACCGCAAGATTTCGTGGATCATGGTGCAGGAAAAGCTGGCCAGCATCCTTTCAGACACGAAACAGAAATTTGAAGCCGTGTGGGGACCATGGGCGTCCCACTGTGGTATACCTTTGGCGACTGGGGTACACCCCGCGCAACCTGCATCCTTCAGCACTAGTTAGGCTCATGCTTCCCTTCCTTTTCCTTATTCTTTCCCCCATTTTTCTCTCTCTCTCTTTTCTTCCTTCTATTCTTTTAAGACAGTTGTATGACTAGAGGGTAAGGTTCTTTGTTCTTCGTCCGGTTTTTCATATGGGCAATTTGGTAACACTATAGGCCTATCTTATTTCGTGAGTACGAGCTAGAGGTTCAATGAAGCCAAATTCGAACCCACTAATTTCCTATGAAATACTTTTATAGGAGGAGGCGGATTGGGAGGCGCCTGGCCGGGACACAGAATGATCCCATTAGGGGTGTCCGGGACAGGCAGGACCCCCCCCCCCCCCCCGAGCGCAAGACCACCATATTCACTTCTTTTCCGCCCTTTCCTCTGTTATCAAGCTCGTTGGATTCCTTTAATCAGCTCACAGTTGGGCAATTTGAAATCAATTGAGTCATTGTTATTGTCATTATGCCCGGTTTGTTGAATGTTATGATGATAGAGTCTCAGCCTTTGGTCATACTATATCTGTATCCTTTATTTGAAAAAATAAAAATCTATTGAAAGTAAATATGCAAATGAGGCAGATACGGCGATCCACGAACGTACGTACGCCCGGCGCAGTGTGTTTACGTCGTTTGCGTAAGCGTCTGTACGGCGTAAAGATAAAGCTGCTATAGTGAGGCGCAGCCAATGTTAAAGCGGATGGCCCATTACATTTTTTTTTTTAAAAGCCAGCATCTACAAATACTGCAGCTGCTGACTTTTAATATTAGGACACTTACCTGCCCTGGAGTCCAGCGGCGTCCGCAGCAGAGGACGAGCGTTCGCTCGTCTCTCTGCTGCTCCCCCCTCCATCCACGGTGAGGGAACCAGGAAGTGAAGCGCTCCGGCTTCACTGCCCGGTTCCCTACGGCGCATGCGCGAGTCGCGCTGCGCCCGCCGATTGGCTCCCACTGTGTGCTGGGAGCCGAGAGTTCCCAGCACACAACGGGGGACGGACGTGATGTGGGGGAAAAAAACGTCTTTTGCCCGAGACTGCAGGCCTGAAGTGGGTGAAGATACCTGTCTTTAGACAGGTATCTGCACCCCCCTCCCCCCTGAAAGGTGTCAAATGTGACACTGGAGGGGGGGAGGGTTCCGATCAGCGGAACTTCACTTTAGGGTGGAGATCCCCTTTAAGTATGGACGTCGGGACGTCAATTACCTTGTTTGCGAATAAGGAATTGCGTATATTACGTACACGTCGTTTTCATTGACTATTTGCGACGTGATTTCACGCATTCGCACTAGGGTACGTCCACGGCCGGCGCATGCGCAGTGTAAAAAAAGCATTGTTTGCGTCGGGTCATTCATAATTATACTAAACCACACCCCCCACTAGTAAATTTAAATTACACCTGCGTACGCCGGCCCATTTACGCTACGCCGCCGTAAGCTACAGCGGCATTTCATTGAGGATTCGTAATACGCCGCTGTGGCTTACAGCGGCGTAGTGTAAATGGGATACGCCGCGTGGGCGTCCCATCTTTGTGGGTCTGGCCCTATAACTTTTGCAAAAAAAAAAAAACTTTGGGATATTTTTATGGACTTTTTAATTTTAGTTTTTACTAGTAATGGTGGAAATCATCGATTTTTAGCAGGACTGCGATCTAATGTGACAATTTATCGGGGACCAGTGGCACCAATACAGTGGTCAGTGCTAAAAATGTTGCTCCAGAGCGAGAGGGGATCCCGCTGTCATTTTACTATACTGTGGCGGGAGTTAAACAAGCGTCCTTGCTGGCCTGAGCCTTATGCCGCGTACACGCGATCGAGTTTCTCACCGCCGGGAAAACCGAGGATCGGCTTGGTCCCTTTTCCCCGTGTACACACGGCCGGTTTTTCCGACAGGTTTTCTCTTGGTCAAGAAAACAGTCCGTGTGTAGGCTCCCTAGCAGTGCTTCCCTATGGGGAAACCTGACCAAGAAAAAAAAAACACTGCGGTTTGCGACGAGAAAATTTAGAACATGTTCTACATTTTCTCGTCGCGATTCTCTGCGGTTTCCTCTTCGGGAAACCTGCTGGAGAGCCTACACACGGACAGTTTCCTCTTCGGGAAACCTGCTGGAGAGCCTACACACGGACAGTTTCCTCTTCGGGAAACCTGCTGGAGAGCCTACACACGGACAGTTTCCTCTTCGGGAAACCTGCTGGAGAGCCTACACACGGACAGTTTCCTCTTCGGGAAACCTGCTGGAGAGCCTACACACGGACAGTTTCCTCTTCAGGAAACCTGCTGGAGAGCCTACACACGGACAGTTTTCTCGTCGGGGAAACCTGCTGGAGAGCCTACACACAGACAGTTTCCTCTTCGGGAAACCTGCTGGAGAGCCTACACACGGACAGTTTCCTCTTCGGGAAACCTGCTGGAAAGCCTACACACGGACAGTTTCCTCTTCAGGAAACCTGCTGGAGAGCCTACACACGGACAGTTTTCTCGTCGGGGAAAACTGCTGGAGAGCCTACACACAGACAGTTTCCTCTTCGGGAAACCTGCTGGAGAGCCTACACACGGACAGTTTCCTCTTCGGGAAACCTGCTGGAAAGCCTACACACGGACAGTTTCCTCTTCGGGAAACCTGCTGGAGAGCCTACACACGGACAGTTTCCTCTTCGGGAAACCTGCTGGAGAGCCTACACACGGACAGTTTCCTCTTCGGGAAACCTGCTGGAGAGCCTACACACGGACAGTTTCCTCTTCAGGAAACCTGCTGGAGAGCCTACACACGGACAGTTTTCTCGTCGGGGAAAACTGCTGGAGAGCCTACACACAGACAGTTTCCTCTTCGGGAAACCTGCTGGAGAGCCTACACACGGACAGTTTCCTCTTCGGGAAACCTGCTGGAAAGCCTACACACGGACAGTTTCCTCTTCGGGAAACCTGCTGGAGAGCCTACACACGGACAGTTTCCTCTTCGGGAAACCTGCTGGAGAGCCCACACACGGACAGTTTCCTCTTCGGGAAACCTGCTGGAGAGCCTACACACGGACAGTTTTTCTCATCGGGAAAAACTGCTGGAGAGCCTACACACGACAGTTTCCTCTTCGGGAAACCTGCTGGAGAGCCTACACACGGACAGTTTCCTCTTCGGGAAACCTGCTGGAGAGCCTACACACGGACAGTTTCCTCTTCGGGAAACCTGCTGGAGAGCCTACACACGGACAGTTTTCTCATCGGGAAAAACTGCTGGAGAGAGCCTACACACGGACAGTTTCCTCTTCGGGAAACCTGCTGGAGAGCCTACACACGGACAGTTTCCTCTTCGGGAAACCTGCTGGAGAGCCTACACACGGACAGTTTTCTCGTGGGGGAAAACTGCTGGAGAGCCTACACACGGACAGTTTCCTCTTCGGGAAACCTGCTGGAGAGCCTACACACGGACAGTTTCCTCTTCGGGAAACCTGCTGGAGAGCCTACACACGGACAGTTTTCTCGTGGGGGAAAACTGCTGGAGAGCCTACACACGGACAGTTTCCTCTTCGGGAAACCTGCTTCAGAGCCTACACACGGACAGTTTTCTCGTCGGGGAAAACTGCTGGAGAGCTTACACACGGACAGTCTCCTCTTCGGGAAACCTGCTGGAGAGCCTACACACGGACAGTTTCCTCTTCGGGAAACCTGCTGGAAAGCCTACACACGGACAGTTTCCTCTTCGGGAAACCTGCTGGAGAGCCTACACACGGACAGTTTCCTCTTCGGGAAACCTGCTGGAGAGCCTACACACGGACAGTTTCCTCTTCGGAAACCTGCTGGAGAGCCTACACACGGACAGTTTTCTCATCGGGAAAAACTGCTGGAGAGCCTACACACGGACAGTTTCCTCTTCGGGAAACCTGCTGGAGAGCCTACACACGGACAGTTTCCTCTTCGGGAAACCTGCTGGAGAGCCTACACACGGACAGTTTTCTCGTGGGGGAAAACTGCTGGAGAGCCTACACACGGACAGTTTCCTCTTCGGGAAACCTGCTGGAGAGCCTACACACGGACAGTTTCCTCTTCGGGAAACCTGCTGGAGAGCCTACACACGGACAGTTTTCTCGTGGGGGAAAACTGCTGGAGAGCCTACACACGGACAGTTTCCTCTTCGGGAAACCTGCTTCAGAGCCTACACACGGACAGTTTTCTCGTCGGGGAAAACTGCTGGAGAGCTTACACACGGACAGTCTCCTCTTCGGGAAACCTGCTGGAGAGCCTACACACGGACAGTTTCCTCTTCGGGAAACCTGCTGGAAAGCTTACACACGGACAGTTTCCTCTTCGGGAAACCTGCTGGAGAGCCTACACACGGACAGTTTCCTCTTCGGGAAACCTGCTGGAGAGCCTACACACGGACAGTTTCCTCTTCGGGAAACCTGCTGGAGAGCCTACACACGGACAGTTTTCTCATCGGGAAAAACTGCTGGAGAGCCTACACACGGACAGTTTCCTCTTCGGGAAACCTGCTGGAGAGCCTACACACGGACAGTTTCCTCTTCGGGAAACCTGCTGGAGAGCCTACACACGGACAGTTTTCTCGTGGGGGAAAACTGCTGGAGAGCCTACACACGGACAGTTTCCTCTTCGGGAAACCTGCTGGAGAGCCTACACACGGACAGTTTCCTCTTCGGGAAACCTGCTGGAGAGCCTACACACGGACAGTTTCCTCTTCGGGAAACCTGCTGGAGAGCCTACACACGGACAGTTTCCTCTTCGGGAAACCTGCTGGAGAGCCTACACACGGACAGTTTTCTCGTGGGGGAAAACTGCTGGAGAGCCTACACACGGACAGTTTCCTCTTCGGGAAACCTGCTGGAGAGCCTACACACGACAGTTTCCTCTTCGGGAAACCTGCTGGAGAGCCTACACACGGACAGTTTTCTCGTGGGGGAAAACTGCTGGAGAGCCTACACACGGACAGTTTTCCTCTTCGGGAAACCTGCTTCAGAGCCTACACACGGACAGTTTTCTCGTCGGGGAAAACTGCTGGAGAGCTTACACACGGACAGTCTCCTCTTCGGGAAACCTGCTGGAGAGCCTACACACGGACAGTTTTCTCGTCGGGGAAAACTGCTGGAGAGCCTACACACGGACAGTTTTCTCGTCACAGAGAAAACATGACAGTTTTTTCTGACGAGAAAACCGATGGTGTGTACGCGGCTTCAAAGTCAAGTATTGTGCGAGGAAAGTGGGAAAATGTCTGGGCTCACCTGGACGACTCTCTGGTGGGTGGAGAGTAGGGATGAGCTTCAAGTTCGAGTCGAACGCACATTGCCTGTTCGGCAAACAATTTGGGGTGGTCACGGCAAATTCGAAAAGCCGCGGCACACCCTGTAAAAGTCTACGGGAGAAATGTAAAGTGCTCATTTTAAAGGCTTATATGCAAGTTATTGTCCTAAAAAGTGTTTGGGGACCCGGGTCCTGCTCCTGGGGACATGTATCAATGCAAAAAAAAGTTTTAAAAACTGATTTTTTTTTTTTGGGGAGCAGTGAATTTAAGAATGTTTACAATGAAGTGAAATATTCCTTTAAATTTCGTACCTGGGGGAGGGGTGTAGAGTATGCATATAAAGCAGCACATGTTTCCCGTGCTTAGAACTGTCCCTGCACAAAATGTAATTTCTGAAGGATAAGAAGTCATTTAAAATCACTGCTCCCGAAAAAACTGCTGTTTTTAAAACTTTTTTTTTTTTGCATTGATACATGTCCCCTGGGGGAGGACCCGGGTCCCCAAACACTTTTTAGGACAATAATTTGCATATTAGCCTTTCAAATGAGCACTTTAGATTTCTCCCATAGACTTTTCCAGGGTGTTCTGCAGCTTTTCGAACTTGCCGTGAACACCCAAAATAGTTTGCTGTTCAGTCATTTAACCACTTGCTTTCAGGGCACATTCACCCCCCCCCCCCCCCTTTCCTGCCCAGATGAAATTTTAGCTTCGGGCGCTGCGTCGCTTTAACTGACAATTGCGCGGTCGTGCGACGTGGCTCCCAAACAAAATTGGCGTCCTTTTTTCCCCACAAATAGAGCTTTCTTTTGGTGGTATTTGATCACCTGTGCGTTTAATTGTTTGCGCTATAAACAAAGAAAAACGACAATTTTGAAAAAAATAAATTATTTTTTACTTGTTGCTATAATAAATAGCCCGATTTTTTTTTTTTTTTCTCAGTCTAGGCCGATACGTATTCTACATATTTTTGGTAAATAATGGCTTTACTAGTAATGGCGGCGATCTGTGATTTTTTTATTGGGACTGCGACATTACGGCGGACACATGGGACACTTTTGACACATTTTTGGCACCATTCACATTCCGTATGTAGACGGCCTCCCGGAGATTTAGAACCACCCTGCGGCACTATGTAGCCGTACGGCCGTCAGGACGTGGTTAAAATCATTTGCGGCTACAATGAATTGTCGGCTCCCAGCAATACAGAGAAAAGTCATTCATAAAATATAAAAAAAATGCGTGGGGGGTCCCCCCCCCCAAATTTAACTACCAGGCCCTTCAGGTCTGGTGTGGATTTTAAGGGGAACTACACCCCAAATTTAAAAAAACTGGCGTGGAGTTCCCCCAAAAATCCACAGCAGACCCCTTATCTGAGCATGTTAACCTGGCCGGCCGCAGCAAAAGAGGAGGGACGAGAGAGCGCTAGATGTAAGGAGGGACTCCACTGCCTGGGGACACTAGATGTAAGGAAGGACTCCACTGCCTGGGGACACTAGATGTAAAGAGGGACTCCACTGGCTGGGGACACTAGATGTAAAGAGGGACTCCACTGCCTGGGGACACTAGATGTAAAGATGGACTCCACTGCCGGGGGACATTAGATGTAAGGAGGGACTTCACTGCCTGGGGACACTAGATGTAAAGAGGGACTCCACTGCCGGGGGACACTAGATGTAAAGAGGGACTCCACTGCCTGGGGACACTAGATGTAAAGAGGGACTCCACTGCCGGGGGGACACTAGATGTAAAGAGGGACTTCACTGCCTGGGGACACTAGATGTTGGATATTGAAATCCAAGAGCATTTTTTAGCCACTATTAGTATTAAGGGGCACCGAATCCAATGGTTTGTCAGCAACAATGATATTCCTATCCATGTTCCTCACTTTCTCAATTTCTAGATCTATGGAGGACACTGGATATACCTTCTGGATGAATCTCATAGCCAATATTTTAGACTGTGAAAGAAAATCTGCCTCCAAGGTACAGTTTCTATGTAGTCTAACGAACTGCCCTCTTGGGATATTGCATAGCCAGAGTGTATCGTGGTAGCTGGTGAGAGGTATGAAGCCATTACGATCTGTGATCTTAAAGTGGTTCCTAGTATGCAACTTATTATCCCTTTTAAAAATGTCCAGATCTAGAAAAGAAATCTGATCATAGGCCACTGTCCAGGTAAGTACAATCTTATGATCATTGGTATTCAGTTTATCCATGAAGGATTGGAGACTGACCATGTCACCCTCCCACACCATAATCGGGTCACCTATATACCTTTTATAACACACAAGCTGCGGTGGTCGATCACGGAACACTATCTCCTCCTCCCAGTGGGCCATAAACAAATTGGCCACACTGGGAGCAAAACGAGCTCCCATCGCAACCCCCGCGTTGCTGTAGGTAAAATTCCTTATCATACCAAAAGTAATTTTTAAGGAGACAAAAGTTAAGACTGTCTAAGAGAAACTGAGTATGGTGGCTACTAAGATCAGTGTTGGTTAATGCCCATACAACCGAAGCCAAAGCGGCCTCATGACTGATAATAGTGTATAGGGATCCAACATCTGCAGTGATCAAGATGGTATTGGATGTATATGGTAAAGTGCCTGTAATCTGAATAATTTGCTTAGTATCCCGTAGGTAAGCTTTCATTTTAAAGAGGAGCTCCACCCGCATTTTTATTTTTTCAAAGTCGGCAGCTACTAACAGTGTAGCTGCTGACTTTGAATAAGGACACTTACCTGTCCTAGGCGCCCGCGCTGACGGCCCCCCCCCCTGATGCCGGTCCCACGATCGCTCCGGGTCCCATGCCGCCATTCACACTATGGGTAACAGGCAGTGAAGCCTTACGGCTTCACTGCCCATTTCCTACTGCCCCTGCGTGAGTCTCACGCTGGCTTGTGAATGGGCGCGCTGCTCTCTGAGAACACACACAGTTCCCAGAAAGCAGCGCGCCCCATTCACAAGGAGAAGGACAAGAAGAAAAGACACCGCGGTGTGGAAGAGGCAGATTACTGACTTCCGCATAGCAACAGGTATTTCGGGTGAGTATTTTTTTATTTATTTTTTCACGTTTTTTTTAATTTATTTTTTTAAAACTTTTGGCCAAATGTGGTTTTCCTGGGTGGATCTCCACTTTAATGACTAGAGGTTGAAGGAAAAAATCAAGGTATTGACCCAGCCGAGAAGTGACAGAGTCTATACCATTGACTATAGGGCGACCCGGGGGTCGCTCAGAATCCTTATGCAACTTAGGCAAAAAGTAGATGATACTGATAGGTGTACGGCAATGGTAGGGGTCAAGATATGACGCCTCTTTTTTATTCAAAATCCCCTCCCTTTTACCCCCCTCTATCAGGGAGTGGAGTTCGTTTTTAAACTGTACCATTGGGTCACCCCTCAAACGTAGGTAGGTATTACTGTCACTTAGAAGTCTTGTCATCTCTTCTTGATATTAGGCCTTACTAAGCACAACTAACCCGCCCCCCTTATCAGCGGGGCGGATGACTATATCATTTCTTTGTTTCAATGATTTAATTCCTCGTTTGATATGTTGGGAATCACGGACCCTTTTTATCCGTAACTCCTCTAAATCTTTACACACCATGGGGCAGATTCACAGAGAATTAGATTCTCGTAGAGTATCAGAAATACACTACGCCGCCGTTTTTTACCTGGCTCTACGTGGAATCCAGGTAGATTTCTTGATCGTACATCACGGGACACAGAGCGCATAGTCATTACATATGGGTTATATGGGTACCTTCAGGTGTGGACACTGGTGTAATCAACTTCACAGGAAGTTCCTCCCTATATAACCCCCTCCCACTGAGAGTGCTTTAGTTTTTTCGCCAGTGTCTTAGGTGTTGGTCACGTCTAGCTGTCCCTCGGAGGTCTCGGGACCCAGGATAGCTAGCCGGATCCGTCCGAAGTGCTTCAGAGCCAAGATGTACGGTACCCGGGCCCTGCTGGAGTGGGGTTTTTGCCTATAATGCCTCTCCTTGGAGGGCTGGATTCTGGGCTCCAGTGCCTTAGTCTCTTCCAAGAACTAAACGCTACTGATGCCAGGATGCTATATAGGTCCAGGGGTGTGGGTTCCTTAACACAGGACCCCGGTCCCTGAAGGTCCAAGACAATACCCACGGAGATGGGGGAAGGTTGGGCCTCTTGCATTTTGCAATACCCTGCGGCGTGGAGCAGGTAAGAGGGAACCTGCGGGACTTGGTTCGACAGTAGGTATCCCCCTGGGGGTTCTGGGTTGGCTAACAGTATGCTGGTGCATCAGCCACTATCTCCACTATGTCTGTTGAGGCAGGATGGGATACTAATGTTTACCCAGATAACATGTAGATATATGTATACTTGTGTAAGTTGTATATTTGCTACTCACCCCAGGTCTGCCTGTTAACACTGATACTGCAACCCCACATGTTTTAAAGAGGAAATTGCTGGTAAAAACTCCTGTTTCTTAGGAAGCTCAAGGGACAGCTTCCTCGCTGTGTGTGCACTACAATAAGATTAGTGCTTACCTGGTGTCTGTTGGTGCTGCATAACGCTGGTCCATGTTGTTCCTCTGCTCTGCTTCCTCCATGTGGTTTCAGCGTGGTGCGCGCGATTGTGCGCGCGTGTGTGCGCGCGCATACGCGCGCGCGTGCACGCCGCCTTTTATAGCGTCGGCGTGCGTCGGGGGGGCGGGCCAGCAGCGTCAGGGTCTGTATAAAGGGAAAACTTCTCTCTGACTGGTCTTTCCCTCCTGGAGGCAGAGGAAGAAAGGATACAGAGCGTGCAGCTGGGTCTTTTGGCCACACAGGGACACCTAGTGGCGGTTTTGTGGATCTTCAGGTCTAGGACTTAGGTCCACTATTGACCAGAAAAAAAAAAAAAAAAAAATAGTTTTTTTGCTTAAAGGGACTCAGCCTTAGATCCAGCAGTATCTGAGTCTACCTTGGACTCCGGCTAACGGGCATTGGTGTGTCAATACTCACAGGTTTCCTCAGTATTGCCACCTCCCAGGCGGGTAAAAAAAAAAAAAAAAAAAAGAAAAAGAGAGAAATTAGTTCTTTTTCATTTTCCTCATACCTGCCCTCATATTGGTTACTCCTAGCTGCAACAGTCAGGTGTTGGCTATAGGGGTGACCCAAGGTTGTACAATGGCTCCAAAGGGATCTGGACCAGCCAAGGCTGCTAAAGGTGCCAAAAAGCAAAAGGGGTCTCCATCGGGGTCAGAGGATTTGGGCCAGGCTTCTACGGCCCCACCCTCGCCAGTCAGGACACCGAGTGGCATAGTACAAGAGCCATTGGGGGTGCTGGGGCAGAGGCGGCCCCCGATCCACCCATTCCCGTTTACGTGACGGAAGAAATGCTAGCAGCCACCATGAGTGGGCTAGAGAAAAGGTTAACTGCGTTGCTTTCCCGTCCTTGCCCAAGTAGCAAGCGGGCTAGATCCCCCTCACCCAGTGTGGGGTTTTCAGATGCAGAGGTCTCCTCTTCAGAGGAACGGGACCCACAAGGGGATCAGGCAGACCCAAGTCCCGACGGTTCAGACAGGGAAAATTCCACTATAGATGAATATTTTTCGGCCTCTCAAGCGGAGGGCCTGTGGATCCAGTCTTTGACAGATAGGGTTCGCACTGCCTTTAAACTTCCAGTGCCAGAACTAGTAGCCCCGGAGGTATCCTCATTGGGTTCTTTAAAGGCTCCATTAACTTGTGCATCTTTTCCAATGCACCCCCTTCTGCGGAACGTGATTTACCAGGATTGGGCTCGACCTGATAGAATCTTTGTCCCTCCTAAAAGATTCTCTATTCTCTATCCTATGGAAGAGGAATATTTAAAGAAATGGGCACTCCCCACAGTGGACGCGGCCATTTCCTGCGTGAATAAATCCCTGACCTGTCCGGTTGAAAATGTCCAGATGTTCAAGGATCCGTCGACAAGAAATTCGAGACCCTACTGAAAGCAGCTTTCACCTCAGTAGGTGCCATGGTTCAGCCAGCAGTAGCAGCCATTGGTGTTTGTCAGGCCTTGAAGGATCAGGCAAAACATATATTAAAGGACATGCCGGCTCAGCATACTCATGAATTAGCAGAATTCCCTAGGGCTCTCTGCTTTGCAATAGATGCTATTAAGGACTCCATCCAACAGGCATCCCGTTCATCTCTACTGATGGTTCACATGCGTCGTCTTTTGTGGCTAAAGAACTGGTCAGCAGAGGCACCCTGCAAAAAGCTTCTAGCAGGGTTTCCCTTTCATGGGGGAAGACTATTCGGGGAAGACCTAGATAAATATATCCACACCATATCAAGTGGAAAAAGTACTTCCTTACCGGTCAAGAAAAGACCGCGTGGGCCCACGTTTAAACGTCAGGCCATTGTAGGCTCGGCCCCTTCGACTTCTCGGCAGTATCGACGGCCTCCCGGGCGTTCAGCAGTTAGTAGCCGCCCACAGGGACAAGCCGCGGCAAACAAGAGGCCCTGGTCTCGCAAGCCGGCTAAACCAGTCATCAAGTCAGATTCATGAAGGGGCGCCCCCACTCTCTTGGGTGGGGGGGAGGCTTCAGTTTTTCTCCGAAGTCTGGAAGGCCAGAATTCCCGACGCTTGGGTTCGGTCCGTAGTAGCCTCAGGCTACAAACTAGAGTTTCGAGAAATCCCCCCTCCTCATTTTCAGGGGTCAAGTCTTCCAAGCGACCCGTTAAAGAGGGCCTCTCTCGTAAAGGCGTTGGATCGCCTCTTGCTCCAAGGAGTAATTGTAGAAGTACCAACCCAAGAAAGGGGTCTGGGATTCTACTCCAACCTTTTTGTTATACCAAAACCCAATGGCGACGTCAGGCCTATATTAGACCTCAAACGCCTAAATCGCTTTCTACGGATTCAGACCTTTCGTATGGACTCCATACGTTCAGTGACAGCCAGCCTGCATCAGGGCGACTTCCTAGCATCTATAGACATAAAGGATGCATATCTGCATGTGCCGATTTACCCAGCACATCACAAGTTTCTTCGTTTTACGATAAATCAAAGTCATTACCAGTTCGTAGCCCTCCCTTTTGGGTTGGCAACAGCTCCACGGGTATTCACAAAGGTGTTAGCCCCGGTTCTAGCCGTCCTAAGGACAGAAGGCATCTTGGTCCTAGCATACCTGGACGATCTCCTGGTTATCGACAGTTCAGCTTCCAACCTCAATCATGCAGTAGTCCGCACAGTGCGGCATCTAGAAGAGTTCGGGTGGATTGTGAACCAAGAAAAATCAAGGTTACAACCCACAAGACAGTTGGAATAGCTAGGCTTTCAGAATGCCAGAGGGTATTTTTACCTCAAAAGAAGATCAGGTCGTTAATTCAAACGATTCAAATAGTCTTAGGCAAAAAGAAGCCGACTATTCGCCTATGCATGCGACTGCTGGGAAAGATGGTGGCCGCCTTCGAAGCAGCGCCCTATGCCCAGATCCATACCAGAATTCTGCAAGCAGCTATTCTCTCTGCTTGGAACAAGTCCATACAGGCATTAGACCGTCCATTAGTTCTTTCTCCAGAAGTCAGGCACAGCCTGTACTGGTGGCTGATCCCTCAAAAATTATCAAAAGGGAAAACCTTTTGCCCCATCTCGTGGAAAATAGTAACCACAGATGCCAGCCTAACAGGTTGGGGGGCAATCTTAGGAAAACGGACCCAGCAGGGACAGTGGTCAGAGGCAGAAAGCCTGCTGCTTCCCATCAATGTCCTAGAGATCAGAGCTGCTCGGTTGGCCCTGGTCGCCTGGACTCTTCCCCTGCAGGGTCTGCCAGTAAGGATACAGTCCGACAATGCCACGGCGGTGGCATACATAAACCACCAGGGGGGCACAAGGAGCCTAGCGGCTCAAAGGGAAGTAAACCTGATTTTTTCATGGGCCGAAGCCCATGTACCCTGCATCTCAGCAGTGTTCATCCCAGGGATAGACAATTCTCAAGCAGATTTTTTGAGTCGTCAACAGTTACTCCCGGGAGAGTGGTCTCTTCACCCCCAGGTATTCCAAGAGATTTGCCAAAGATTTGGAGTTCCCGATGTGGACATCATGGCAACAAGATTCAACAAGAAATTGGACAAATTCGTATCCCGAGCCAGGGACCCCTCGGCCTACGGGACCGATGCGTTGGTTTGCCCCTGGCACCAGTTTTCTCTCCTGTATGCGTTCCCTCCACTACAGATGATTCCCCGTCTTCTACGAAGGATCAGGGTGGAGCGCAGGCCGGTGATCCTGGTGGCCCCAGCCTGGCCCAGAAGGGCTTGGTACGCACTCATCGTAAGGATGTCAGTAAGGGCACCGTGGCCACTCCCCCTGCGCCCAGATCTGCTGTCTCAGGGCCCGATCTACCACCCTGCTTCACAGCAGCTAAATTTGATGGCTTGGCGGCTGAATCTCTAATTCTTAAGGGCAGAGGCCTCTCTGCCCAAGTCATATCTACGTTAATTCAAGCTAGAAAGCCAGTCTCTAGAAATATCTATTACAGAGTCTGGAGAACCTATGTGGAGTGGTGCGAGTCTCAAGGAGGGCATCCTCGCAAGTTTTTTATTGACAGGATCTTGCGATTCCTCCAGGTTGGCGTTGACAAGGGGTTGGCTCTTAGTACTCTAAAGGGGCAGGTGTCTGCCTTATCGATATGGTTTCAAAGGCCTTTGGCCACACATTCGCTTGTGAAAACCTTTTTGCAGGGGGTCTTGCATGTAAATCCCCCTATTAGAGCTCCCCTCTGCCCCTGGAATTTAAATCTGGTCTTGTCAGCTTTACAAAAGCAGCCGTTTGAACCTCTGACAGAAATCCCTCTTGTGCTGCTAACCCGAAAGTTGGTTTTCTTGGTGGCTATGGCTTCGGCCAGAAGGGTCTCCAAGCTGGCAGCCTTGTCTTGCAGGGAACCGTACCTGATTCTGCATAAGGACAGAGTGGTTCTGCGGCCTCAGCCTTCTTTCCTTCCTAAGGTCATATCCAGTTTTCACTTGAATCAGGACCTAGTCCTACCATCCTTCTTTCCTACTCCCCAGTCCAGAGAGGAAAGATTGCTTCATACTTTGGATGTGGTCCGAGCCATGAGGGTTTATCTCAAGGCTACAGAAAAGATTCGGAAAACAGATGTGCTTTTCGTTCTTCCGGATGGCCCCAAGAAGGGTCAGCCGGCTGCCAAGTCTTCCTTGGCTAGGTGGATTAAGCAGCTGATTTTTCAGGCCTATGGTCTGAAGCGCGTTCCACCGCCCTTATCAGTTAAGGCCCATTCTACGAGGGCCATGAGTGCCTCTTGGGCGGCACACCATCAGATCTCTATGGCACAGGTTTGCAAAGCGGCAACCTGGTCTTCCGTACATACGTTTACTAAATTTTATAAGTTGGACGTCACAAAGGCTGCGGACGCAGCATTTGGGCAGGTGGTCCTACGGGCAGCAGTATAGAATCCTCTGGCCCGGTTCACGCCCCCTTTTTTTCTGTTGGTGGAGCTATTTTACCTCCTGATATATTTTCTGTTTGGCTATTTTTGGCCTTACGGTCTCCCTCCCTTCATGGAGCATTGCTTTGGGACATCCCATATGTAATGACTATGCGCTCTGTGTCCCGTGATGTACGATCAAGAAAAAGGGATTTTTAATAACAGCTTACCTGTAAAATCCTTTTCTTGGAGTACATCACGGGACACAGAGCTCCCACCCCTCTTTTTGGGGAACATTGTGTAACCTCAGAGAAATTGCTTGCTACAAAACTAAAGCACTCTCAGTGGGAGGGGGTTATATAGGGAGGAACTTCCTGTGAAGTTGATTACACCAGTGTCCACACCTGAAGGTACCCATATAACCCATATGTAATGACTATGCGCTCTGTGTCCCGTGATGTACTCCAAGAAAAGGATTTTACAGGTAAGCTGTTATTAAAAATCCCTTTTTTGTCCAGTAAACGACGGCGGCGTAGTGTATTTCTCCCGTCGCAATCCATCTGCGCGAGTAGGGGGCGTGAAGCATTTAAAATAGGCGCGTTCCCGCGGCGATCGAACTGCGCATGCTCCGTTCGCAAATTTCCCGCCGTGCATTGCGCAAAAACACGTCGTCACGTCATAGTAGCGTCGTTTACGTACATTCCTATTCCCGAACGAGTTACGTTAAAAAAAAAAAAATATTTTCAAATCGACGCGGGAACGACGGCCATACTTTACATGGGTTCCGCACTGTTAGACCAGCAAAAAGCTCCTCTAACATTACGTAGCCAAAAAATGACGTAGGCGATTGCGAGGGACACTCGTACCTTCGTGGATCGCCGTAAAAACTCATTTGCATATCCCGACGCATGAAAACGACGCAAACTCCTCCCAGCGGCCGCAAAAATATCGCAGCGTAGATCCGAAGGCTTACGAGGACGTAAGCCTCTCGGATCGAAGCCCGAAGCCGCCGTATCATGGTTTGAGGATTCAAACTAGTGATACGGCGTGCAAAATTTGAAATTACTCCTGTCTAACACCAGTTAGACAGGCGTAATTGCTCTGTGAATCTGGGCCCATATTTTTAAAAACCTCAAAATGTCTATTATCGTTAAGCTGTGGATTAACCCCTTTCTTACCAGCCCATAGGGGAATGACGGCATGGTCATCCCCTCGCCGATGAGACTGGACGTTGCACAACGTCCTGTCTTCACGGCGTTCTAGGGCGCGCGCGCCCGCAGCACCACTCGCGATCCCGCGCGCGTGCCTGACGTCCGTGGTTGCCGCCGGGCACCCGCGATTTCTGGCAATCACGTCAGGAGTGTGGATCTGTGTGTGTAAACACACAGATCCACCTCCTGTCAGCGGTGAGGAGACTGATGTGTGTTCCCAGTACAGAGGAACACACATCGATCTCCTCCCCCTGTGAGTCCCCCTACAGTTAGAACATACTTTAGGACACATTTTAACCCCTTCAGCGCCCCCTAGTGTTAACCCCTTCCCTGCCAGTCACATTTACACAGTAATCAGTGCAGTTTTATAGCACTAATCGCTGTGTAAATGTGAATGGTCCCAAAAACGTGTCAAAAGTGTCCGATATGTCCGCCGCAACGTCACGGTCACAAAAAAAAAAACGCAGATCCCCGCCATTACTAGTAAAAAAAAAAAATGCCATAAATCTATTTTGTAGACGCTATTAACTTTTGCGCAAACCAATCAATATACGATTATTGCGTTTTTTTTACCAAAAATACGTAGAATACGTATCGGTCTAAACTGAGGGGAAAAAAGTTTTTTTTCAAAAAAAATATTGTGAGATGTATCAAATAAAAAGGACAAAATATTGTGTTTTCTTTTAAATTGTCTCTCTTCTATTGTTTATAGCGCAAAAAATAAAAACCGCAGAGATGATAAAATACCACCAAACGAAAGCTCTATTTGTGTGGGGAAAAAAACATAACGATTTAATTTGGGTACAGTGTTGCCTGACCGCGCAATTGTCATTCAAAGTGCAACAGCGCTGAAAACTACAAACTGGTCTGGGCAGGAAGGGGGTGAAAATGCCCTGTATGGAAGGGGTTAAATACAGATTTATTCCTAAGGTTGGAGTGTTGAGATACAGATGTAGAGATATTTCTCTGTATAGGATTGGAAAGAAAATACTTTTTCATATTCAAACTTCGAACGTATTTTTGGACATTGACATATGTTTGAAATTTGTTCAAATTCCTGATAGGGGCAAATTTCAAGCCCCTATCTAGAACTCGTGTTTCATCCTCAGAAAGAGGAATGCCACTTAGATTAAAAATGCCTGTGCCTAATATGGTTTTGGTCTTTTGGACTCGTCGCCCCCCCTGTTTCCTCTCGGTTTTTCCTTTTTATACTTGTTTGTCCATTTCCGATTGGACCCAGGGGGATCTGCGACTCCCTCCAATCTCCCCCCCACATTGGGGTATGAGGTGGAGGACCCCTCCAGGGGGTCCTTTCCTGACCTAAAAAATGTTGCGGATTGGGTGATGACCCTTCCCAATAATCCTGTAAGGGAGCATAATGATTATAAGTGGGCAGCGGGGGAGCCCTCATAGGGTAACCCCCTCTGCCCCTTTGATGTCCATTCCCCCTAGTGGGTACGGTTCTCCATTGAGGGTTGTCATATTGAGTGGGTGGTTGTGAATAAGGGTGGTTATTAACAGATTGGGTATAGCCACCCCTGTTTTTAGCCTTTCCCTTACCCTTAACCGGACCTTGTTCTCTGATGGGAGTGTTAGGTCTAGGGGGCTTAGGGTGCGATTCATCCACCCTTGCCCAAGGAATTTGGGGGGCCTGTGAGACCGAAGTGGACTCCTCTGATGCTGGTTCAGTGGTATCCATAGATCCTGGTTGGGAATGGTCGGATTGTGTGGTGATTAGAGATTGCCATTTAAAGGCATGGTGGATCCCAAAATCGATAAGGTCACGCAAAAAATGTTTGCGGTTTAATATCCTGTATCTCCTTATCCCAACATACAAATTTTGTTTTCAATTCTCCCGAAAGATGGATAAATTTGGGGGAATCTTTACTGGGTTCGACACGGTCTGTGATGGCCTTAATCTGGTCCTCCAACCACACAATCCGACCATTCCCAACCAGGATACAGGAAAGGAAGAACACTCAGAGATCGATTGGTGAAATCAGACCAATTTTCCCTGCCTGTTCCAAAACTGACATTTCTGGGGCCGAAAAACATGGGATCTTTTCCCTGTTTATCTTGTATCCAATGTAACTCTATGATTAAGGGAAATATATCTCACATCCCCACAAAGGCTTTAATATTCCCATTAAGGGATACTACACCTGCCAATCATCATTTGTCGTATATGCTATCAAATGTCCATGTAGATTATTATATATTGGAGAAACCACCCAAAAGGTAAAAGACCGAATAGCTCGTCATAAGTATTCAATCAGAGATAAACTAACGCAGCTACCACTTGCTCGTCATTTTGTAGAAAAAGGACACTCTCACATTTAAAATGTATGGTATTAGAAGGCATTGAAAGAAACAGGAGAGGTGGTGACCGTGAACTTACCTTGAGGAGGCGTGAAGTACATTGGATACATTTCCTTAATACTATCACCCCTAATGAATTAAACACAGATTTGGATTTATATTTATTTTTATAATTTTTGATTGATTTATATTAAGTATTTTTCCCCCTTTTTTCCTTTTGTCTTTAATAATACACTTTTTTCAATATATATTTTTAGATTACACACATATATATATATTTTTTTAAATGTCTTTTGTATGATATATATTAGATATTTTTTCAGACTGACACTGGGATAGCTCCTGGAGAATTTTGAGGCTGTGGCCAGCTGGATTAACCATTTTGTGTATCTATGGTGTGAAATACTTGAAATTACCATGTGGGAATTTGATTTGATTAGTAAGCAATTAACCATGTAATTGATTCCATATGTGATGTAATGTGTGAAGTGTTTAAAATCACATGACTTTGATGAAATTGTTAGCTATGTTCTGACTTTGTTGATCTGAAGAAAGGGCGGTAGCATGATAGCCGGAAACGCACATCCATGTCTGAACTTCGTTGGTATGTAACTTTTGCAAGAATATTTGGAAAATAGAATGACTTTTAAGTGCAGCAAACCTTGAACTTTTTCCTTATATATATGGTCGGTGGGAAGACCTTTTTGCTGGCACTTGCTATATACAGTGTGCAGCTCTCCTCCATTTCTTTGTGTATGTATGTATGTATGTGTATGTATATATATATATATATATATATATATATATATATATATATATATATATACTCTGATTAAACCAAGAGTCCTTTGGTAAAATCAATTGGCCAGAAGTGAAGATCTAGTGATCCTCTCGCCCATTCGCTGACACACTTTTGACCAAGAGATTCCAAGCCTGCCCACCACGGCAAGGTAGACTCTTCTAGGGCAGGACCTACACTAACTACACTAAGCTACCCTACTGGATGCTAGTCATCCTTTTTCTAATGTTGGCTGTATGTTTGTAGTACGGCCTCATCCTATAATCTGTGTGTGTGATCTACTCCTCCAGCGCTGGAGTCGCTGATTTACGTATCGTGAGAGCAAATGCTGTTGCTTTTAAGATAAATAAATCAGTGCTGCAGCTGAATGGCGTACTTACAAAGAAAATAATAGTTAACAATAAAACACAGTAAACAGTAAAGTATAAAAAAAATTACCTACAAAGTAAACATGATAAAACATAGTAACATTTAATGTATAATAATAAAAGTGTGTGACTGTCCCCCCACAGTCACACACTATTATTGTTATTATACAATTATAAGGCTCTGACATATACCGCAGTGCTGTACAAAGATCACCAAGCCAGACACATCAGTCTTTGTACCAGAGGGGCTTACATGCTAATGGCCCCCCATAGTCACACACTGTCGTCGTCGGGCACAGTACAGAATGTAAGCTCCTCTGGTGGAGAGACTGATGCGACTCGCTCAGTGTTCTCTGTACAGCACTGTGGTATATGTCAGAGCTTTATAAATATATAATAATAAGTGTGTGACTGTCCCCCCACAGTGACACACTTTTATACATTTATATAGCTCTGACATATACCACAGTGCTGTACAGAGAACACTGAGCGAGTCACATCAGTCTCTCCACCAGAGGAGCTTACATTCTGTACTGTGCCCTCCAAACCCATAAAACTGTGCCCTCCTAACCATTAAAAATATGCCCTCCTAACCCCCTATCTAGCTCAAGCCGGCCAAATTGACGCTTCTCGTAAAACCCCATCCACCCCCACTATATTCCATATACCATAATATTACCACATATATTTCAATTTCTGGTCTAATATATATTGTGCTCTATCCCACTTTGCATTGACCCTCTCTTCTCTGACCTTTTCCTCTTTTCTTCCCCTTGTTTCTCTCTCCCTCTCCTGTCTTTCCCGCTCTCTCACCCACTGGCGTAGCATGGGGGGGCAGAGGGGACCGTAGCACCGGGCGCAAAATTTAGGGGGGCGCAGCGTAACATCCGGTGCCGGTGTCATGCCGTCCTAATGTGGATGGTGTCACTCGCTGCGCTCCAGCCGCCATATTCCGGCTCAGAGATGGGCAGCGGCTGCCCGGTGATTGGACGATTGGGGGTCATGTGCAATGGCAGAGGCTGGGTTGTTCTGGGAGTCCCGCCTCTGCCTCGCCATGTGAGCCGCTGGGGTCTTCTTCTCCCTCGCGGCGGACTGAATCTACTTTTCCCTATTGTCGCAGCAAGTCTGAGACTGGTACAGTGGCGCGCGCTATCCCACAGGCAAATGTGAGTGATGAAATTACATCGCCAGGCTCTTCCTAAGCAAGTTAGCTGTGGTATGTGACAGACACGATCACAGTACAGTCATACAGTGCACACTACACAGAGCATCACCATCTTCCCCACTAATCTCCAATGTCATCCCAATGTCCCTCCTGTCCTCCCAATGTTCCTCCTGTCTCCACACTGTCCCCCCCAATTATCCCCAATATTCTTCCTGTCCCCCATATTATCCCCAATGTCCTTCCTGTCTCCCCAATGTCCCCCCAATGTTCCTCCTGTCCCCCCACTTATCCCCAATGTCCCTTCTTGCCCCCCAATATTCCTCCTGTACCCCAGTGTTCCTCCTGTTCCCCCAATTATCCTTAATGTCCCTCCTGTCTCCCCACTGTCTCTCCTGTCCCCTCCAATTATCCCCAATGTCCCCCCACTTATCCCCAATGGCCCCCAATATTCCTCTTGTCTCCTTACTGTCCCTCCTGTCCCCCCAATTATGCCCAATGTCCCTTCTGTTGCCGCAATATGCCTCCTGTCCCCCCAAATATCCCCAATGTCCTTTCTGTCTCCCCAATTATCCTCAATGTCCCTCCTGTCTCCCCACTGTCCCTCCTGTCCCCCTGTCTCCCTACTGTCCCTCCTGTTACCCCAATTATCTCCAATATGCCTCCCATCCCAATTATTCCCAATGTTCTACTTGTCCCCCCAATTATCCCCAATGTCCTTCCTGTCTCCCCAATGTCCCCCCATTGTTCCTCCTGTCTCCCCAATTATCCTCAATGTCCCTCCTGTCTCCCCACTGTCTCTCCCGTCACCCCCTCAATGTCCCTCATGTCCCCCCACTTATCTCCAATGTTCCTTCTGGCCCCCCAATATTCCTCCTGTACCCCAGTGTTCCTCCTATTCCCCCAATTATCCCCAATGTCCCTCCTGTCTCCCCACTGTCCTGTCCCCCGAGTTATCTCCAATGTCCCTCATGTCCCCCCACTTATCCCCAATGTCCCTCCTAGGCCCCCAATTTTTCTCCTGCCCTCTGCTTATCCCCAATGTCCCTCCTGGCCCCCAATATTCCTTCTGTACCCCAGAGTCCTTCCTGTCCCCCCACTTATGTCCCTCCCATCCGCCCAACGTTCCTCCTGTCCTCATTTATCCTCATTATCCCAAATATCCCCCGCTCCCACTTATCCCCAATTTCCCCCATCTCTACTCCCACTTTTCACCAATGTCCCACCACTTATCACAAATGTCCCTCCCTCTACTCCCACTTATCCCAAATGTTTCTCCTATCCTTCCATGTATCCCTAATATCCCCCACTTATCCTCTCTTTTCTCTCCCCTCTCCCTCTCTTTTCTCTCTTCTCTCTCCCTCTCTTTTTTCTCCCTCTCTTCTCTCTCCCTCCCTTCTCTCTCCTTCTCTTTTTTCTCCCTCTCCCTCTCTTTTCTCTCCCTCTCCCTCTCTTTCCTCTCTTTTCTCTCCCTCTCCCTCTCTTTTCTCTCCCTTTCTTCTCTCTCCTTCTCTTTTCTCTTCTCGTGCATTCTCTTCTCGTGCATTCTCTTCTCGTGTCTTCTCTTCTCGTGTAATCTCTTCTCGTGCCTTCTCTTCTCTCTCTCCCTCCCTTCTCTCCCTTTTCTCTCCGTCTCTACTGTCTCCACTGTCTCCGTCTCTGTCTCCGTCTCTGTCTCTTTCTCTACTCTCTGCATCTCTACTGTCTCCCTCTCTTCCCTGACCTTTTCCTCTTCTCTTCCTCTTTTTTCTCTCTCCCTCTCCTGTCTTTCCTGCTCTCTCACCTGCTCCTCCTTCTCCCTCTCTTCTCTCTCCCTCTCTTCTCTCTCCCTCTCTTCTCTCTCCCTCTCTTTTCTCTCTCTCTCCCTCTCTCTTCTCTCTTTTCTCTCCCTCTCCCTCTCTTTTCTCTCTTTTCTCTCCCTCTCCCTCTCTTTTTTCTCCCTCTCTTCTCTCTCCTTCTCTTTTCTCTTCTCGTGCCTTCTCTTCTCGTGCCTTCTCTTCTCATGCCTTCTCTTCTCTCTCTCCCTCCCTTCTCTCCCCTTTCTCTCCATCTCTACTGTCTCCGTCTCTGTCTCGTTCTCTATTGTCTGCATCTCTACTGTGTCCCTCTCTTCCCTGACCTTTTCCTCTTCTCTTCCTCTTTTTTCTCTCTCCCTCTCCTGTCTTTCCTGCTCTCTCACCTGCTCCTCCCTCTCCCTCTCTTCTTTCTCCCTCTCTTCTCTCTCCCTCTCTTTTCTCTCTCTCTCCCTCTCTCTTCTCTCTTTTCTCTCCCTCTCCCTCTCTTTTCTCTCTTTTCTCTCCCTCTCCCTCTCTTTTTTCTCCCTCTCTTCTCTCTCCTTCTCTTTTCTCTTCTCGTGCCTTCTCTTCTCGTGCCTTCTCTTCTCATGCCTTCTCTTCTCTCTCTCCCTCCCTTCTCTCCCCTTTCTCTCCATCTCTACTGTCTCCGTCTCTGTCTCGTTCTCTATTGTCTGCATCTCTACTGTCTCCCTCTCTTCCCTGACCTTTTCCTCTTCTCTTCCTCTTTTTTCTCTCTCCCTCTCCTGTCTTTCCTGCTCTCTCACCTGCTCATCCCTCTCCCTCTCTTCGTTCTCCCTCTCTTCTCTCTCCCTCTCTTTTCTCTCTCTCTCCCTCTCTCTTCTCTCTTTTCTCTCCCTCTCCCTCTCTTTTCTCTCTTTTCTCTCCCTCTCCCTCTCTTTTTTCTCCCTCTCTTCTCTCTCCTTCTCTTTTCTCTTCTCGTGCCTTCTCTTCTCATGCCTTCTCTTCTCTCTCTCCCTCCCTTCTCTCCCCTTTCTCTCCGTCTCTACTGTCTCTGTTTCCTTCTCTATTGTCTGCATTTCTACTGTCTCCCTCTCTTCCCTGACCTTTTCCTCTTCTCTTCCTCTTTTTTCTCTCTCCCTCTCCTGTCTTTCCTGCTCTCTCACCGGCTCCTCCCTCTCTTGTTTCTCCCTCTCTTTCTTCTCCCTCTCTTCTCTCTCCCTCTCTTTTCTCTCCCTCTCCCTTCTCTCTTCTCTCTTTCCCTCTCCCTCCCTCTTTTCCCTCTCTTTTCTCTCCCTCTCCCTCTCTTTTTTCTCCCTCTCTTCTCTCTCCTTCTCTTTTCTCTTCTCGTGTCTTCTCTTCTCGTGTCTTCTCTTCTCGTGCCTTCTCTTCTCTCTCTCTCTCCCTTTTCTCTCCGTCTCTACTGTCTCCACTGTCTCCGTCTCTGTCTCCGTCTCGGTCTCCTCTACTCTCTGCATCTCTACTGTCTCCCTCTCTTCCCTGACCTTTTCCTCGTCTCTTCCACTTTTTTCTCTCTCCCTCTCCTGTCTTTCCTGCTTTCTTACCTGCTCCTCCCTCTCCCTCTCTTCTCTCTCCCTCTCTTCTCTTTCCCTCTCTTTTCTCTCTTTTCTCTCCCTCTCCCTCTCTCTTCTCTCTTTTCTTTCCCTCTCCCTCTCTTTTCTCTCTTTTCTCTCCCTCTCCCTCTCTTTTTTCTCCCTCTCTTCTCTCTCCTTCTCTTTTCTCTTCTCGTGCCTTCTCTTCTCGTGCCTTCTCTTCTCATGCCTTCTCTTCTCTCTCTCCCTCCCTTCTCTCCCTTTTCTCTCCGTCTCTACTGTCTCCATCTCTGTCTCCTTCTCTGCTGTCTGCATCTCTACTGTCTCCCTCTCTTCCCTGACCTTTTCCTCTTCTCTTCCTCTTTTTTCTCTCTCCCTCTCCTGTCTTTCCTGCTCTCTCACCTGCTCCTCCCTCTCCCTCTCTTCTCTCTCCCTCTCTTCTCTCTCCCTCTCCCTCTCTTTTCTCTCCCTCTCTCTCTCTTTTCTCTCTTTTCTCTCTCTCTCCCTCTCTTTTCTCTCTTTTCTCTCCCTCTCCCTCTCTTTTCTCTTCCTCTCTTCTCTCTCCTTCTCTTTTCTCTTCTCGTGCCTTCTCTTCTCGTGCCTTCTCTTCTCGTGCCTTCTCTTCTCTCTCTCCCTCTCTTCTGTCTCCTTCTCTACTGTCTCTGTCTGCGTCTCCACTGTCTGCGTCTCCACTGTCTGCGTCTCCACTGTCTGCGTCTCCACTGTCTGCGTCTCCACTGTCTGCGTCTCTACTGTCTGCGTCTCTACTGTCTGCGTCTCCGCTGTTTGCGTCTCTACTGTCTGCGTCTCCGCTGTCTGCGTCTCTGCTCTCTCCGTCTCCGCTGTCTGCGTCTCTGCTCTCTCCGTCTCCGCTGTCTGCGTCTCTGCTCTCTCCGTCTCCGCTCTCTCCATCTCCACTGTCTGCGTCTCTGCTCTCTCCGTCTCTGCTCTCTCCGTCTCCTCTCTCTCCGTCTCCGCTCTCTCCGGCTCTGTCTCTGCTCTGTCTGTCTCTGCTCTCTCCGTCTCTGCTCTCTCCGTCTCCCTCTCTCCGTCTCCCCTCTCTCCGTCTCCCCTCTCTCCGTCTCCCCTCTCTCCGTCTCCCCTCTCTCCGTCTCCCCTCTCTCCGTCTCCGTCTCCGCTCTCTCCGTCTCCGCTCTCTCCGTCTCCGCTCTCTCCGTCTCTGCTCTCTCCGTCTCCCCACTCTCCGTCTCCGTCTCTGCTCTCTCCGCCTCTGCTCTCTCCGTCTCTACTCTCTCCATCTCCGCTCTCTCCGTCTCCGTCTCTGCTCTCTCCGTCTCTGCTCTCTCCGTCTCTGCTCTCTCCGTCTCTGCTCTCTCCGTCTCTGCTCTCTCCGTCTCTGCTCTCTCCGTCTCTGCTCTCTCCGTCTCCCCTCTCTCCGTCTCCCCTCTCTCCGCTCTCTCCGTCTCCCCTCTCTCCATCTCCCCTCTCTCTGTCTCCCCTCTCTCCGTCTCCGTCTCCGCTCTCTCCGTCTCTGCTCTCTCCGTCTCCCCTCTCTCCGTCTCCCCTCTCTCCGTCTCCGCTCTCTCCGTCTCTGCTCTCTCCGTCTCCCCTCTCTCCATCTCCGTCTCCGCTCTTTCCATCTCTGCTCTCTCCGTCTCCGCTCTCTCCGTTAATGCTCTCGCGTCATTCTCAATTTCTGTAAATGAGGCAATAGACCGTCGTCGATTTTCACCACCTATCCTTCTGGCTGCCTTCCATATTGGTTTCTCTTCCATTTGTCTTTTCTTCTCTCTCTCTATAATCTCTGCAATTATCTTTTCTTTTTTGATTCTGTTAGCCTCGGCCTCTTTCCGCGCTCTCTCTGCTGCAATTCTATCGGCCTCCCGTATCTTTGCCATCTCCTCCCTTTCTCTAAGTTCTGCCAATCTCCTCTCCTTTTCCTCTCTCTCCATCTGTTCTTTCACTTTCATTCTGTTCATCTTCTCCATTTTGCTCTCCTCTCTTATCTTCTGTTGTTTTTCCTCCTCCTCCTTCGCTTTCCTTCTCCTCTCCTCTTGCTTTTTGTCTCGCGCCAAAGTCACCGCATTTTTCTTTTCTCTCAAAACTCTTTCCTGCTCGGCTTTATATTCTTCAAGTCGTCTTTTATCGGCCTCCTTTTGGTCGATCACTTTTTGGTCCACTGTTCTCTTCATTTTCACCTACAAAGAAAAACAAAGATGGTCAATTTAGGTAACATTTTACAAAATAATCATAATTATATTTTTTTAGATTTGGATGGAGTAGGGAGAGGCTTTAAATGTTTCATTATGTTTTTTTTTTTAATGTCCTGCCTGAGAAACGTTCTCCTCACTTCCTGTCATCTCAGCAGGAGAGGAAGTGAGCAGAATCCTCCCAGTGGGGTCGCAAACGGCAATAACTCAACTGAGGTGCTAACCCTTCTCCTTCCCATTTTAAACCCGACTTGGTTGGCGCTTCGCTTGAATATTATATTAAATTTATTTAAAATGAGTCAGGAGAAGGCCTACTCTGCAGCTGCATGAGGGCCCCTAGGATTTAGGACCCTTGTGTACTATTTATGCATATTAAGTACTTGTTAAGGCCCAAACCTATTTCTGATATTTGTTGCTTACAAGTTAAAATCATGTTTTTTTTTTTTTTTTGCTAGAAAATTACGTAGAACCCCCAAATATTATATAAATTATATATTTAGGGCCAGATTCAGGTACGTGTACATTTGCGCAGCGTATCCGAGATACGCTACGCAGCCGTATTTTACCAGGCTCTACAACGAATTCTGTTAGATTTTTGCCCGTACGATACGGCGGCGTAGTCTATTTCTAATCGAAATACGCGATTAGGGGGCGTGAAGCATTTAAATTAGGCGCGTCCCCGCGGCGATCGAACTGCGCATGCTCCGTTCAGATATTTCCCGCCGTGCATTGCGCGAAATAACGTCGTTGCGTCATTTTTTTTTTTGAGTAGCGTCGTTTACGGACATTCCTTTTCCCGGACGACTTACGTAAAAAATAATAAAAGACGCCGGACAACGTTGAATTTCGACGCGGGAACGACGGCCATACTTAACATGGGCTGTCTAATATTATTCCAGCTAAAAGCTGGTATAGTGTTACGCAGCGAAAAGATGACTAAAGATGCCGTAAGAGATTGCGATTGAAGATCGTAATTTCGGGGATCGACGGCAAAAGCTCATTTGCATACCCCCGACACGGAAAACGACAGGAAATCCACCCAGCGGCCGCAATTTTATTGCAGCGTAGATCCGAAGGCGTACAAACGCGTAAGCCAGTCGGATTGAAGCGCAAAGCCGTCTTTTCATGGTTTGAGGATTCAAACTAGTGAAAAAACGCGCGTAATTAGAAAGTACTTTGGTCTAACACCAGTTAGACAGGAGTTACGGCTCTGTGAATCTGGCCCTTATTTTTTAGCAAAGACCCTGAGAATAAAATGGCGGCAAACATTTGGGCAGCAGTCTTTTTATTTTTTTATTTTTTATTTTATTTTTTTGTGTATTTTTGTGCGTGAACTCGAGTTGGGAGTTGGCAGACCCTCCCCCCAGAGGCAATCTGCCATCCTTCTCCATGCCCCCGGGTGGCAATGGCGGGTGTGAGGGGGGGCCTCCCACTCACCCCGACCTACCTGCTACACTTGGGAGCCCAACTGGGGCCCAACGGGACCCCAATGGGGCAGAGGGACTCCCCCCTATGAGGGAGTAAGGAGGTCTTTTAAATGCAATTTCTTGTGAAAAAATACACTTCAGTAATATAAAAAAAGAGAGAGACTGGCACAAAGCCACACGGAAGAGACGTCACGACGCTGCCGATGGCGCCGTTATTAAAAAAAAAAAGTGACCGTGTTCAGAATCGCTGTGTTTGGGGATCCAAATACTTTGAAGTGCAAAGGAGGGATTTTTTTTTTTTTTTTTTTTAGACCCCCGATTTCTCCATAAAGAGTACCTGTCACCACCTATGACTGTCACAAGGGATCTCGCGCAGCCAAGAAAACGCACACGCAAGTCGCGCCCGCATATGTAAATGGTGTTCAAATCACACACGTGAGGTATCGGTGCGATCATGAGTGAGAGCAATAATTCTAGCACTAGATCTCTGTAACTCTAACCTGGTAACCATCGTTTTTTTTTTTTAAAGCGTCGCCTATGGAGATTTTTAGGTACCGTAGTTTGTCGCCATTCCACGAGTGCGTTCAATTTCAAAGCGTGACATATTGGGTATTTACGTGGCGTAACATCTTTCACATCATACAAAAAAAATTGGGCTAACTTAACATTTTTTTTTTAATTCACAAAAGTGTATTTAAAAAAAAAAAAATTGCACGTGAAAGACCGCTGCGCAAATACAGCGTGACATAAAATATTGCAACGGCCGCCATTTTATTCTCTAGATTCTCTGCTAA
>JAJQKJ010000960.1:90000-195000 GCA_029574335.1 Rana kukunoris | reverse complement strand
AAGGCAGAAAATAAATAATAATAAAAAACAGACCGAAAATAAATAATAATAATAAAAAATAAGAAAGAAAATAAATAATAATAATAAAAAAATAACATGAAAATTAAACATAAAAAGACAGAACAAAAGACAGAAAATATAATAAAAAAAAAAGACAGAAATAAATAAGTAGAAAAATAATAAAATGACTGAACAAAAATGTATATTAAAAAAAAAGAAGAATACAGAAAAGAAATACATAAAAAGACAAAACAAAAATGTATATAAAAAAACAGAAAAATAAATAAGAAGACAGAAAATAAATACATAAAAAGACAAATAAAAAAATAAATACGTTTTCCGTAGTTTTGGTTAGTAAATTTTGTAAATAAGTAATTTTTCTCCTTCACTGATGAGGTGGCACTAATATGCCACACCTTTTGGGCACTGATAGGCAGCAACGATGGGCAGCACTGACTGGTATCACTAATGGGCACTGATTGGTGGCACTTTATTGTGATCAGTGCCCTGATTACACATCTTAATGTCCCCTGCGAGGGGATGTCGCCGATTGGCTCTCCTGCCACACACTCTGTCACTGTCAGACGATGAGAGACGATAACCGCCATCTCTGTGTTTACATGTGACCCGATTGTGATTGGACACAGCCGATCACATGGTTAAAGATCCGCGGCCCTTTAGCGAGATCGGGTCGCGTCGTGTCCTAGCAACACCCAGAATGAGAGCCGAAACCGTCCCAGCCAGAGCCGGGACAAGGGGTGGGCAGGAGGAACGGCTGCCCTGGGCACGGTGGTATCTTGTGGGTTAGGGGGGCACCACAAGCAGATTTGGGGGGGAGGGAATTTGTGTTGGATGGGGGAGGGTGGTAGGGGGTAAGAATTGTTCTAGGAGGGGAAATTTGGGTAGGTGTGCTGGGAGCAGTAATTTGGGGGTACTTGTGTTGAAAGGGGGATGGGTGAAGAGGATTTTTGCTAGGAGGGAGTGATTTGGGGGGGGGGGGTTGTGCTAGAAAAGGCAATATGGGTCTGAGGGTGGATTTGTGCTAAGATCAGAAAACAAAATTTGGATTGTGGGGTGGGATTTATGCTAGTAGGGACAATTGGGGGTATTTATGCTAGGGCGAGGGGATTTGGATTGTAGGAGAAGTTTTGTGCTCGGAGGGGAAATTTGAGGGGTAGAGGACTTGTGCTTGGTGGGGGGGGGGGTATATGTGCTGAGGGCATATGGGAAGAGAGGATTTGAGCTGGGGGTGGGGCAAACATTCCTGGAGAGGGGATTTAAGCAGGGGTGTGGCTTTGTACTGGGAGGAAGGGGGGCACATAATCATACATCTTGGGGGGGCGCAATTTGGCATGATCGCCCTGGGCCCTTGTCCCGGCACTGCGTCCCACCATCATTTGACGGTGGGTGGCAAGCGGTCATAAACCCTGTTACACCACTTTCCTACAGGTAGGTCTTTAATAAGACTCACCTGTAGGTACCGGGATTATCTCCTAAACCTGCACAGTGTAGGAGGTATTCACTGTATCAGCATGCGACGATGTCATCGTAGCTCCGACCAATCGCAGTGCTGGAGCCTGCGAACCCAGAAATAACTCTGCAACAGTGTCGTAAATGCATAGCTTTGGGGAGCACACCCTAATGCAGGGGTGGGTAACCTGGGGCCCCTCCAGCCGTTGCAGAACTACTAGTCCCATCATGCCTCTGGGAGGAATTGTAACTGCCAGCCTTGCAATGCCTCATGGGAAATGTAGTTCCACAACAGATGGGAGGGCCCCGGGTTTCCTCCCCCTGCCCTAATGTATTCGGCTGCCTCCCCTAGGATTCCTTGGTTCATAAAACGAGAACGTTTTTTTTTTCTTGGTGTGTGATGGGGGATTATCGCGCGTTAAACGAAGGACGTGCTCGCGCATTCGCAATACACCCGGCAACAGCCGCCGTCTACAGTTAACACAGCAGGAGAAGGTGGTACAACATGGAACAAGGTACGTGAGGCTGCAGATGGGCACACCGAGGGCTGCAAATGGGCACAGTGAGGGCTGCAGGCGGGCACACCTAGGTCTGCAAATGGGCACACCGAGGGCTGCAGGCGGGCCCACCGAGGGCTGCAGACGGGGCACACCGAGGGCTGCAGACAGGCACACCGAGGGCTGCAAATGGGCACACCGAGGGTTGCAGGCGGGCCCACCGAGGGCTGCAAATGGGCACACCGAGGGCTGTAGGCGGGCCCACCGAGGGCTGCAGACAGGCCCACCGAGGGTTGCAGGCGGGCACACCGAGGGCTGCAAACGGGCACACCGAGGGCTGCAGGCGGGCACACCGAGGGCTGCAGGCGGGCACACCGAGGGCTGCAGGCGGGCACACCGAGGGCTGCAGACGGGCACACCGAGGGCTGCAGACGGGCACACCGAGGGCTGCAGACAGGCACACCGAGGGCTGCAAATGGGCACACCGAGGGCTGCAGATGGGCATTGTTGACCTATTTTCCACTTAAAGTAGCTGCTGCATTTGTTTCTGGTGAGGAGCTGGGCTGCCTGGGGGGCGGGGGGCGAGTACCGCCGGCATGCAGGATTGATCGGGAGCTGTTTTCCCATCGATCACCCTAGGGGGAAGCGAGCATAAGGAAGAGAAAAGCCGCGGGATTACAGAACGGATAGCCGGCTGTTACAGCCAAGTTTATATTGCAATCGCCTCCTCTCCACTCCGCTCGTGGTTACACATAGACCCCACTCCTGTGATAGACAGAACACATCCCAGCATTGGACTGGCATTCTGTCTATCGCAGGAGTGGGGTCGGGAGGCGGGGCTATGTGTAACCACGAGCGGAGCGGAGAGGAGGCAATTGTAATATAAACTCGGCTGTAACAGCCGGCTATCCGCTCTGTAATTCCGCGGCTTTTCTCTTTCTTCATGCTGCGGCTGCAATGGTGGGCACATGTAAGCTGCGGCTGCAATGGTGGGCACAGGTAAGCTGCGGCTGCAATGGTGGGCACAGGTAAGCTGCAGCTTAAATGGTGGGCACAGGTAAGCCGCGGCTGCAATGGTGGGCACAGGTAAGCTGCGGCTGCAATGATGGGCACAGGTAAGCTGCGGCTGAAATGGTGGGCACATGTAAGCTGCGGCTGCAATGGTGGGCACAGGTAAGCTGTGGCTGCAATGGTGGGCACAGGTAAGCTGCGGCTGCAATGGTGGGCACAGGTAAGCTGCAGCTTAAATGGTGGGCACAGGTAAGCTGCGGCTGCAATGGTGGGCACAGGTAAGCTGCGGCTACAATGGTGGCCACAGGTAAGCTGCGGCTGCAATGGTGGGCACAGGTAGCTGCGGCTGCAATGGAGGGCAAAGGTAAGCTGCGACTGCAATGGTGAGTACAGGTAAGCTGCGGCTGCAATGGTGGGCACAGGTAAGCTGTGGCTGCAATGGTGGGCACAGGTAAGCTGCGGCTGCAATGGTGGGCACAGGTAAGCTGCGGCTGAAATGGTGGGTACAGGTAAGCTGCGGCTGCAATGGTGGGCACAGGTAAGCTGCGGCTGCAATGGTGGGCACAGGTAAGCTGCAGCTTAAATGGTGGGCACAGGTAAGCCGCAGCTGCAATGGTGGGCACAGGTAAGCTGCGGCTGCAATGGTGGGCACAGGTAAGCTGCGGCTGAAATGGTGGGCACATGTAAGCTGCGGCTGCAATGGTGGGCACAGGTAAGCTGTGGCTGCAATGGTGGGCACAGGTAAGCTGCGGCTGCAATGGTGGGCACAGGTAAGCTGCAGCTTAAATGGTGGGCACAGGTAAGCTGCGGCTGCAATGGTGGGCACAGGTAAGCTATGGCTGCAATGTTGGGCACAGGTAAGCTGTGGCTGTAATGGTGGGCACAGGTAAGCTGCGGCTGCAATGGTGGGCACAGGTAAGCTGCGACTGCAATGGTGAGTACAGGTAAGCTGCGGCTGCAATGGTGGGCACAGGTAAGCTGTGGCTGCAATGGTGGGCACAGGTAAGCTGCGGCTGCAATGGAGGGCAAAGGTAAGCTGCGACTGCAATGGTGAGTACAGGTAAGCTGCGGCTGCAATGGTGGGCACAGGTAAGCTGTGGCTGCAATGGTGGGCACAGGTAAGTTGCGGCTGCAATGGTGGGCACAGGTGAGTTGCGGCTGCAATGGTGGGCACAGGTAAGCTGCGGCTGCAATGGTGGGCACAGGTAAGCTGCAGCTGCAATAGGGGGCACAGGTAAGCTGCGGCTGCAATGGTGGGCACAGGTAAGCTGCGGCTGCAATGGAGGGCAAAGGTAAGCTGCGACTGCAATGGTGAGTACAGGTAAGCTGCGGCTGCAATGGTGGGCACAGGTAAGCTGTGGCTGCAATGGTGGGCACAGGTAAGTTGCGGCTGCAATGGTGGGCACAGGTGAGTTGCGGCTGCAATGGTGGGCACAGGTAAGCTGCGGCTGCAATGGTGGGCACAGGTAAGCTGCAGCTGCAATAGGGGGCACAGGTAAGCTGCGGCTGCAATGGTGGGCACAGGTAAGCTGCGGCTGCAATGGTGGGCACAGGTAAGTTGCGGCTGCAATGGTGGGCACAGGTGAGTTGCGGCTGCAATGGTGGGCACAGGTAAGCTGCAGCTGCAATAGGGGGCACAGGTAAGCTGCGGCTGCAATGGTGGGCACAGGTAAGCTGCGGCTGCAATGGTGGGCACAGGTAAGCTGCGGCTGCAATGGTGGGCACATGTAAGCTGCGGCTGCAATTGTGGGCACAGGTAAATTGCGGCTGCAATGGTGGGCACAGGTAAGCTGCGGCTGCAATGGTGGCACAGGTGAGGTTGCCATGATGGCACAGGTAACTGAGGCTGCAATGGTGGGCACAGGTAAGCTGCGGCTGCAATGGTGGCACAGGTGAGGTTGCAATGATGGCACAGGTAACTGAGGCTGCAATGGTGGCACAGGTGAGGTTGCAATGGTGGGCACAGGTAAGCTGCGGCTGCAATGGTGGGCACAGGTAAGCTGCGGCTGCAATGGTGGGCACAGGTAAGCTGCGGCTGCAATGGTGGGCACAGGTGAGGTTGCAATGATGGCACAGGTGAGGCTGCACTGATAAAGTTTATTTTTGTAGCTTAATTCTGCATAAAGTGTCATTTCATGAGATAATTTATGAGGGTGATTAGGGGCAGTGCATGGTCGGGATCGGTTGGGGCAACTGGTGGCGAGTAACCCTTAAGGCCTGGCTAATAGTAATTTTGAGCCCTGGTATACAGTATATAGAAATGAACCAATAATACAAAATAAAAATAAATGTGCATTTATCAACTTTTGGTTTTCAGGCTCCCAGAACATCGTGATTCGTTGTACCGCGGCTACAGTGCACAGGCAGAGTCCCCCCCCCCCCAGCCCAGGTCAGTACGGAGCTACAGGACCTTCTGTTACGGAGCTGGAGGAGGCGCCGAATGGACAACATGGACCTCGCCGCCGTCCTGCCGGTAAGTTTGGCGGAGTCCCTCTGCCACAGTCAAGAAATAAAAAAAGGTTCAGGTAAAGGGGGAAGGTTTGGGTTCGGGTAGAGGGGGAAGGTTTGGGTTCGGGTAAAGGGGGGAGGTTTGGGTAAAGGGGGAAGGTTTGGGTTCAGGTAAAGGGGGAAGGTTTGGGTAAAGGGGGGAGGTTTGGGTTTGGGTAAAGGGGGGAGGTTTGGGTTCAGGTAAAGGGGGAAGGTTGAGTTCGGGTAAAGGGGGAAGATTGGGTTCGGGTAAAGGGGGAAGGTTTGGGTTCAGGTAAAGGGTAAAGGTTTGGGTTCGGGTAAAGGGGGAAGGTTTGGGTTCAGGTAAAGGGGGAAGGTTGAGTTCGGGTAAAGGGGGAAGATTGGGTTCGGGTAAAGGGGGAAGGTTTGGGTTCAGGTAAAGGGGGAAGGTTTGGGTTCAGGTAAAGGGGGAAGGTTTGGGTTCAGGTAAAGGGGGAAGGTTTGGGTTCAGGTAAAGGGTGAAGGTTTGGGTTCGGGTAAAGGGGGGAGGTTTGGGTTCAGGTAAAGGGGGAAGGTTTGGGTAAAGGGGGAAGGTTTGGGTAAAGGGGGAAGGTTTGGGTAAAGGGGGAAGGTTTGGGTTCAGGTAAAGGGTAAAGGTTTGGGTTCAGGTAAAGGGGGAAGGTTGAGTTCGGGTAAAGGGGGAAGATTGGGTTCGGGTAAAGGGGGAAGGTTTGGGTTCAGGTAAAGGGGGAAGGTTGAGTTCGGGTAAAGGGGGAAGATTGGGTTCGGGTAAAGGGGGAAGGTTTGGGTTCAGGTAAAGGGGGAAGGTTGAGTTCGGGTAAAGGGGGAAGATTGGGTTCGGGTAAAGGGGGAAGGTTTGGGTTCAGTTAAAGGGGGAAGGTTTGGGTTCAGGTAAAGGGGGAAGGTTTGGGTTCAGGTAAAGGGGGAAGGTTTGGGTTCAGGTAAAGGGGGAAGGTTTGGGTTCGGGTAAAGGGGGAAGGTTTGGGTTTGGGTAAAGGGGGAAGGTTTGGGCTCGGGTAGAGTGGGAAGGTTTGGGTTTGGGTAAAGGGGGGAGGTTTGGGTTCGGGTAAAGGGGGAAGATTGGGTTCAGGTAAAGGGGGAAGGTTTGGGTTCGGGTAAAGGGGGAAGGTTTGGGTTCGGGTAAAGGGGAAAGGTTTGGGTTCAGGTAAAGGGGGAAGGTTTGGGTTTGGGTAAAGGGGGAAGATTGGGTTTGGGTAAAGGGGGAAGGTTTGGGTTCAGGTAAAGAGGGAAGGTTTGGGTTTGGGTAAAGGGGGAAGGTTTGGGTTCAGGTAAAGAGGGAAGATTTGGGTTCAGGTAAAGGGGGAAGGTTTGGGTTTGGGTAAAGGGGGAAGGTTTGGGCTCGGGTAGAGTGGGAAGGTTTGGGTTTGGGTAAAGGGGGGAGGTTTGGGTTCAGGTAAAGGGGGAAGATTGGGTTCAGGTAAAGGGGGAAGGTTTGAGTTCGGGTAAAGGGGCACGAAAAAAGCGGCCGCGAAAGTCCCGACGTAGAGCTACGGGCTCTCGCCCAGGAGAGCCGACCTGCCGCCGTAGAACCACGGCGGCTGGTCGGCTAGTGGTTAAGGGATACTACACCTGCCAATCATCATTTGTGGTATATGCTATCAAATGTCCATGTGGATTATTATATATTGGAGAAACCACCCAAAAGGTAAAAGACCGAATAGCTCGTCATAAGTATTCAATCAGAGATAAACTAACGCAGCTACCACTTGCTCGTCATTTTGTAGAAAAAGGACACTCTCACAATTAAAATGTATGGTATTAGAAGGCATTGAAAGAAACAGGAGAGGTGGTGACCGTGAACTTACCTTGAGGAGTACATTGGATACATTTCCTTAATACTATCACCCCTAATGAATTAAACACAGATTTGGATTTATATTTATTTTTATAATTTTTGATTGATTTATATTTAGTATTTTTCCCCCTTTTTTCCTTTTGTCTTTAATAATACGCTTTTTTCAATATATATTTTTAGATTACATACATATATATATATATTTTGTTAAATGTCTTTTGTATGATATATATTAGATATTTTTTCAGACTGACACTGGGATAGCTCCTGGAGAATTTTGAGGCTGTGGCCAGCTGGATTAACCCTTTTTTGTATCTATGGTGTGAAATACTTGAAATTACCATGTGGGAATTCGATTTGATTAGTAAGCAATAGTGTTGAGCGGAATACGCCATATTCGATTTCGTGATATATCACGAATATATAGTAGAATATTCGAGAAATATTCGCTAAAATCGAATATTCGTGACATTTTAGCGAAAAAACAATATTGCGAAATTTCGCTAATGCGATTGCGACTATTGCGAAATTCTTGTTCGCGCATGCGCAAACGCGAGAACAACACGCAACCAACACGCGACCATTTCCTGGATCAGTGCCAGTTACCTGCCAGCTCGTTTTCGCATCGCATTTTTGTGCTGCCCAGTCCTTGGGAGTGAAAATGGTTGGAAGCAATTTTACACCCAGTGAGGAAAAGATGCTGATTAGTGTAAGTATTTTCACCACTGTTATTTCATTAGCTTTAACTGCTTTTTAGACTAGTTTAAAAGTTAGTATATAAGATCAGATATTAGTATTTCCCAAACATTGTGTCTCCTGCTGTTGCAAAACTACAACTACCAGCATGCCTGCACAGCTGCAGACACCCTGGTTGGAAAATGTGTATTTAGGCACTTTCCTTGCTATTTAGCATAATTAATTTAACATGTTGTGGACATAGTACGTATGCGAACGTCCTGATTTCAGGGTCCTTAAGGCCCAAGGACGTTCGAATACATATTGCCCTTTAGATGTTGCAGAACTACAACTTCCAGCATGCCTGGGCATTAGGGTTGCCACCTTTTCGTCAAGCCAAACCCGAACACTTTAGCGACGCACGGCAATTTTTTTGTAGCTTATCCTCGGGAGGTACCGGCCGTGCGTTCCGAGGATAAGACTGACAGGCGTCTCAGCCAATCAGGTAACCTGATTGGCTGAAGCGTCATCGAGGGCAGGACGAGGGACATCGAGGGACATAGAAGCCAGAAAGGTAAGTGCCAGGGGGGTACTGGGCACGGTGGCGACAATTGGGGGCACAGTGGCTGCATTTGATGGCATAGTGGTGAAAATTGATGGCATGGCACAGTGGCTGCGTTTTGATGGCACGGTGACTGCGTTTTGATGGCATGGCACAGTGGCTGCATTTTGATGGCATGGTGGCTGCGTTTTGATGGCATGGCACAGTGGCTGCGTTTTGATGGCATGGTGGCTGCGTTTTGATGGCATGGCACAGTGGCTGCATTTTGATGGCATGGCACAGTGGCTGCATTTTGATGGCATGGTGGCTGCGTTTTGATGGCATGGCACAGTGGCTGCGTTTTGATGGCATGGTGGCTGCGTTTTGATGGCATGGTGGCTGCGTTTTATGGCATGGCACAGTGGTTGCGTTTTGATGGCACAGTGGCTGCGTTTTGATGGCATGGCACAGTGGCTGCGTTTTGATGGAATGGTGGCTGCGTTTTGATGGCATGGCATGGCACAGTGGTTGCGTTTGATGGCACAGTGACTGCGTTTGATGGCATGGCACAGTGGCTGCATTTTGATGGCATGGTGGCTGCGTTTTGATGGCATGGCACAGTGGCTGCGTTTTGATGGCATGGTGGCTGCGTTTTGATGACACGGTGGCTGCGTTTTATGGCATGGCACAGTGGTTGCGTTTTGATGGCACGGTGGCTGCGTTTTGATGGCATGGCACAGTGGTTGCGTTTGATGGCACAGTGACTGCGTTTGATGGCATGGCACAGTGGCTGCATTTTGATGGCACAGTGGCTGCGTTTTGATGGCACGGTGGCTGCGTTTTGATGGCATGGTGGCTGCGTTTTGATGGCATGGTGGCTGCGTTTTATGGAATGGCACAGTGGTTGCGTTTTGATGGCACGGTGGCTGCGTTTTGATGGCATGGTGGCTGCGTTTGGTTTGGCATGGCACAGTGGTTGCGTTTTGATGGCATAGTGGCTGCGTTTTGATGGCATGGCACAGTGGCTGCGTTTTGATGGCATGGTGGCTGCGTTTTGATGGCACGGTGGCTGTGTTTTATGGCATGGCACAGTGGTTGCGTTTTGATGGCACGGTGGCTGCGTTTTATGGCATGGCACAGTGGTTGCGTTTTGATGGCATGGTGGCTGCGTTTTGATGGCACGGTGGCTGCGTTTTGATGGCATGGCACAGTGGTTGCGTTTGATGGCACAGTGACTGCGTTTGATGGCATGGCACAGTGGCTGCATTTTGATGGCACAGTGGCTGCGTTTTGATGGCATGGCACAGTGGCTGCGTTTTGATGGAATGGTGGCTGCGTTTTGATGGCATGGCATGGCACAGTGGTTGCGTTTGATGGCACAGTGACTGTGTTTGATGGCATGGCACAGTGGCTGCATTTTGATGGCATGGTGGCTGCGTTTTGATGGCATGGCACAGTGGCTGCGTTTTGATGGCATGGTGGCTGCGTTTTGATGACACGGTGGCTGCGTTTTATGGCATGGCACAGTGGTTGCGTTTTGATGGCACGGTGGCTGCGTTTTGATGGCATGGCACAGTGGTTGCGTTTGATGGCACAGTGACTGCGTTTGATGGCATGGCACAGTGGCTGCATTTTGATGGCACAGTGGCTGCGTTTTGATGGCATGGTGGCTGCGTTTTGATGGCATGGTGGCTGCGTTTTATGGAATGGCACAGTGGTTGCGTTTTGATGGCACGGTGGCTGCGTTTTGATGGCATGGTGGCTGCGTTTGGTTTGGCATGGCACAGTGGTTGCGTTTTGATGGCATAGTGGCTGCGTTTTGATGGCATGGCACAGTGGCTGCGTTTTGATGGCATGGTGGCTGCGTTTTGATGGCACGGTGGCTGTGTTTTATGGCATGGCACAGTGGTTGCGTTTTGATGGCACGGTGGCTGCGTTTTATGGCATGGCACAGTGGTTGCGTTTTGATGGCATGGTGGCTGCGTTTTGATGGCACGGTGGCTGCGTTTTGATGGCATGGCACAGTGGTTGCGTTTGATGGCACAGTGACTGCGTTTGATGGCATGGCACAGTGGCTGCATTTTGATGGCACAGTGGCTGCGTTTTGATGGCATGGCACAGTGGTTGCGTTTGATGGCACAGTGACTGCGTTTGATGGCATGGCACAGTGGCTGCGTTTTGATGGCACGGTGGCTGCGTTTTGATGGCACGGTGGCTGCGTTTTGATGGCACGGTGGCTGCGTCTTGATGGCATGGCACAGTGGTTGCGTTTCATGGCATGGCACCAGCCGCCACTGGCAGCATGCATAGACCAGACCTCCTCCAGGGCCCCCCTTTATATCAGCATGCATCGACCTCCCCCAGGGCCCCCCTTTTATTAGCATACAACTCGACCTCCCCAGGGCCCCTTCCGATCCCCCCCCCCTCTTAAAGCGTGGATAGATTCCGTGGGGGAAAAAAACCTTACCTTTCAGGAGCCTCAGAGTCAGCCGCTGTATCAATGTGTACGAACCTGCTGTATTCCTGTAAGGGGGCGGAGTCTAACACCATGCTCTCGAGTCTCAAGTTCCTCCCCTCCTGCTGCTGCCTGGATAAGCGTCCCGCCTGGTTGCTAGGATACAGTTCCCCTTCACAGTCTCTAGCATCGGCGGGACTCGTCGGGAGAGAAGAAGACACAGACAGTGTGTACAGTGTTACTGGGGGGGGGGGGTCACGCGGCTGCATGCTCGGTGACACACAGCAATCGCCTGGCAGGGAGGTGGGGGGACTACTCTGGGCGGCCAGGACGAGAATGATTCAGGGATGTGCATTGTGCAGCTCTGTTGCGGCCGGGCCAGGACGGACGGCTGTCAGCTGAACATTTTTTTTTAAATGTGCCCGGGTTTCAGATGGCTTCAAAACCGGGCACATGTGTCCAAACCTGGACTGTCCGGGTGAAAACCGGACAGGTGGCAACCCTACTGGCATGCTGGCACTTCTAGTTTTGCAAGTTCTGCAGGCCCACATTTTTCAGACCACTATACACGGGTCTCTAAACTGTGGCACCCTAGATGCTGCAAAAGTAAAATTCTTACCATGCACTGACAGACCATGGCTGATGGTAGTAGTAGTTTTGCAACAGCTGGAGGTGGACTGGTCTTGAAACCCTGAGTTAGGTAATAAACTCGCAGTGTTTTGCAACCATTCTGCCTCCAGCTGTTGCAAAACTACAACTCCCTGCATGCAACTGGCTGCAATAACCCCCCCCCCCCCTCTCCCCCAATGTGAATGTACAGGGTACATTCACATGGGCTGGGGCTTACAGTGTGCTTCTAGCTGAAGCAAATTTGGCGCTGCAGCTCAAACCATCAGCGGGAAACTACTGTGAACCCCACGCCCCTCTGACTGTACCTTAAAAACACGACACCACACTAAATATAAATTAAAAAACAAAACATATACACATACCCCTACATAGCCACCCTCCCCTCCACAATAAAAAAAAAAAACATTTGGTACGGCACTGTTTCCTAAACGGAGCCTACAGCTGTTGCAAAACAACTCCCCAGTATTACCGGACAGCCATTAACTGTCATTAATTAATAAGGCGAGAATGCTTCCAATTGTTGAATACCATAGATTTCCGTCATATATCCATAAGGGTTTAAACAAAAGTATTATAATATACTTTGTTCTTCATCTTGCAGAGGTTCCTGCAAAAGGGCTACGATCAGGAGCGGACGCAGGCGGAAAAAAAAAAAGTGGTCACCTCCCTAATTCAGGACTTACGCGACCAACATGGCTGCACACACGACCGCTTGGCAATATTAAAAAAATGGTCGGACCTGAAGAGGCGCCACATGGACCAGGTCAAACCTATACGGGATGATTATCATCCAGGTAAGTTATTGGTGACAGTAATGTATTTTTTTTTTCTAAAGTGTATTTTGTGCGTGTACTCGAGAGAGGAGCCGGACTGCAGGAGTTGGGAGTAGGCAGGCCTCCCCCAGAGGCAATCTGCCACCTTTCTCCATGCCCCGGGTGGCTTTGAAGCCCAACGGGGCAGAGGGACTCCCTATAAGGGAGTGAGAGGATTTGCCCGCTCAACCAGCCCCGTTAGTCCTTCGCCTCTCTTTTTAGAGACTGCGTGGTCAGAGTGCGTGCATGTTAAACCAATTTCGAGTGCGTGTGTAAGTGTGGTGGTTTTTGTGGGAGGGGGGTGGGCGTACTAAGCGCAGGCTTACCTCGCATAGCACACCCACCGGGAGCCGGGCTGAGACCACCAAACTCAATTCACATGTAGCCGAGAGCGGGATCCGAACCCCTAGCTGCAGAGGTTGAATGGCTTGTCAGCGCAGTGCCAATCGCGTTGAGCCACCGCAGCTCCTTTGGTGACAGTTATGTAAGGTCATATGTAATTAATGTAAGGGCAGATGTTGTTAACCCAGACGCCATGTTGTGGTAACATATATCACCACCACCAGCCAAGGTATTCATAGTACTGTTGAAAAAAGACATGGGACAGCAGACAGGAACGCAGAAGTTATGTGGGAACATACTTTTCCCATTGCTTTGCATGGGACTTTAAACAAAAACCCCGACCCTCACAAATGGGGGTAGTTAAGGGATAAATTAACGATCCTATACTTTAAGTGGACGTAAAAGTAACATGTGACCAAGTGTTATCGAAATATCTACAGCTGTTATGAAGTAACATGTATTTCCCATAGAGTAGAATGAGACTTTAAAGAAAAACCCCCGACCATGGCAAATGGGGGTGGGTAAGGGTTAAACCACCTATCCTATGTTTGTGGCTGACATATAAGTAACCTGTGTGACAAGTTTCATGTAAATATCTTTAGCCGTTTGGACGTGATGCTGGTACATACATACATACATACATACATACATACATACACACACACGTTGAGTTTTATATATATAGATTCCCACTAAATTCCTGTGTTAGGCGTGGGGTTGTCATAGTAATCCCGTGTTCTCCATCAGGCCCTTTTTTTAACATGAGATCGTCTGAACAAAACAAAGGAGACAAAAACAGCTCATTTTACCATGGTGGCAGCCCAGCTCACGCTCAGTCCCCTGTAGTGCCCACAAGACCCTTTAATATAACATTGTCCCATTGGTTAACTGTCTATATAAATGTATTTGTATTCATATACAATACAGCAGAGTACACAGAATTTGCATATTTATTATAAAACATTTTTACATATATGGACATTGTGTTATTATAGATGCTGCTCAACCATCTGTGCGCCCAAAACGCAAAAAGCGACAGGCCGCAGAGGAGGATGTAGAGGAGGAGGAGCAGGAGGAGGATGCAGAGGAGGAGAGGAATGAGGAGCATCCAGGGCCCTCCCACTCGTCAGCCACAGCTCTTGTGGAGGAGCAAGATGAGGAGCTGCAACCCGCCCCGCCCCCCCCCCCCCCAAACTTCTGGTGGTGTAGGAGAAGAGGAGCAGGAGGATGACACTCTTCCTGTGAGCTTCGGTCAGGAGGGTAAATATGTGCACAAAGATAAATAACATTTCAAAAACTAGAAAAGGTAAAATTTCTGGGGAAATTGCGTGACGTGTTCTTGCCTTCACCAATACTCCAGACTGGAGACGGTGCCCCTGGAGATGTAAATGTGATGCAACAATGTGCCTATCCATTGATCCATTAAAAACTGCTCCATCAAAAACTATCCCATCAAAACTGCACCATCCTATTAGCCCCTTCAAAAACTGTTTGCAATGGACTGGTTGCTATGGACTGGCGTGTGTTGCAAACAAATGTCTGTATTTTGAAAACCATTTGACCCATCGCTTAGCCGTCGACACGTGTAGTGGCATCAGGGACAGCTGAACATTTTGATATTTGATTTGTGTAGGTCGGCCTGAAAATGAGGGAGTGGTCGCAGTTTGGAAATCATGTAATGATTTTTCAGTTTTAAAAATTTCACACTCTAAGCTTCACCATTCATTCCTATGGGAAAATTTTGCCGCAAAAACAACGATATTTTCGCAAACGATTTGGCGAAACGTTCCACAAAGTAATGGTCCACTATTCGGGAACAATCTGCTCATTTTGATATATGACTCGTCTATGTAGCGTAAAAACTGTGGGAGGAGATAGGGTGGCAAATTTGGCTATAATAACAATAATAATAATAATATATATATGTGAGAGAATAGTAAGTGCTCTTGCTATGCAAGACCACTTAATAAGATGTAGATATAAAAAAGGACAGCATTTAAAGCTTACCCGTCAGATTTCAGAACAATAATATGGTATTTATGATACAAGTATATGTGCTAGACACATAACAATTGTATAGACATGATAATGATTGTTTAATAAGCAACATAAATATTATATTTATTTTGTAACGGTCTTTGAAATCCAAATGTTTTTTTTCTTTTATCCTAACAGTTTTAAAATACATGGTTGAAAGCAAATCAGAAATAGATAAGATCCTAGCCAAAGTAGAAGCAAATCAACGCAAGATTCATTTTCTAGTCTGTCAAAATCAGCAGCTGTTGCAACACCAGAGAGAAATTTCGGCTAAGATGGCAGACTATCACAAGCGCATGCAGAATCATGTTTGATTTTTTTGTTTCTTTTAATAAAAAAAGTTTTTTTTGTCAAATGTTTCCTTTCTTATTGAGATTGTTAGGTTTTTCAACACATCTAACTTCACATCTAACACATCAACATCCACATCAACATCAACAGGCCGCAAACCAGGGTTTAACATAAAGTTCATTGTTTTAGTCACACTTGCTGTTACGATCCGGTCTGGTAGCTTGTAGCGGAGGCTGTTGGTGGATCCTCTGTGCCAGAGAGGTCATGAAGCATTACCCAGCATGAAGGCAGCAGCAGTAGTATTAAAATCGAATGTAATTATCACACAGGCAACATTTACAAGCAGTAGTGGTAATAGTACTAGATAGCATCTAAACACTTGGGCAAGACTTTACAGCATCAGCAGTGGTATTGGTAGTATATCATGGCAAATATATTGTGACATAGGTGTCTGAGCAGCAGCAGTAGTACTAATTGTAGAGAATATAGTGTTTTATCACTCGGGAAAGCGGTGCCATGGCCCATGAACAGCAGCAGCAGCAGCAGCAGCAATGGTAATAGTAGTATATAGTGGCAACTAATTTGTGACATAGGTGTGAGAACAGCAGCAGTACTAGTAATAGTAGACAATAGGGTTGTCCAGATACCGATACTAGTATCGGTATCGGGACCGATACCGAGTATTTGCGGGAGTACTTGTACTCGCGCAAATGCTCCCGATACCTACATAGAATACTTTTTTTGTATTTATCAACATGTTCTGTGAAAATTCTTTGAGTTTTTTGCTACTGCGTGACAAGAAAATAAAACATTTTTATTCATTTTTACTCATTTGTATTCTTTTATAATGTCTTGAGTTAGAGTTCTTCATAATTCTAAAGAAAATATCCTTAGTCTGTATTGTGGTTTGAAAACTGTCACATGACATTTAAAAAAAGTATCGGTATTCGGTATCGGCAAGTGCATGAAAAAAAGTATCGGTACTTGTACTCGATCCTAAAAAAGTGGTATCGGGACATGTCTACTAGACAATATAGTGTCAAATCACTCGGGAAAGAGGTACCATGATGAACAGTAGCAGCAGCAGTGGTAATAGTAGTATAGAGTGGCAAATAACTCATGACATAGGTGTGAGAGCAGCAGCAGTAGTATTAATAGTTGACAATATAGTGTTTTATCACTCGGGAAAGAGGTGCCATGGCCCATGAACAGCAGAAGCAGCAGCAGCAGTGGTAATAGTAGTATAAAGTTGCAAATAATTTGTGACATAGGTGTGAGAGCAGCAGCAGTACTAGTAATAGTAGACAGTATAGTGTCAAATCACTCGGGAAAGAGGTGCCATCAACAGCAGCAGTTGGTGGTAAGAGTAATAAAAATTGCAAATCACTCGGGCAAGTGGTGCCATCAACAGCAGCAGTGGTAAGAGTAATAAAAAATAAAAATGGCAAATCACTCGGGCAAGAGGTGCCATCCATAGCAGCAGCGCAGCGGTAAAAGAGCAGCTGTATGTCGGGCAAGAGTAATAATAAGCAGCGGTAAGAGTAATAAAAAGGGCAAATCACTCGGGCAAGAGGTGCCATCAGCCAGCAGCAGCAGCAGCAGCAGCGGTAAGAGTAATAAAGGGAAGAAAAAGGGCAAATCACTCGGGCAAGAGGTGCCATCAGCAGCAGCAGTAGTAATAAAAAGGGCAAATCACTCGGGCAAGAGGTGACAGCAGCAGTATGAGTAATATATCGGTACATAATCACTCAGCCTTTTGGCATTAGCAGTAGGAGCCCATATCGTGGCAAAATTACAAAAGCTTGAAGTTGCATTAGCATGGTGATTACATTTCAAAAGCAGAATGACACAGGCCTTAAGTAGCTGTAGCCTGACTATACACTACAGGGGTGGGCAAACTTTTTGACTCGAGGGCCGCAATTGGTTCATCTATTGGACCCGGGGGCCAGAACAAGAGTAGATGTACAGTGTGTATGTGTGAAGTAATATAAATGTAATTTAAATTTGTAACATTAAATGATAATATTAATTTAAGATAGAAAATCATAGAAAAAGTTATGTTACAAAACTACAATTGATGGCACAGTGGCTGCATTTGATGGCATGGCACAGTGGCTGAATTTGGCATGGCACAGTGGTGACAATTGATGGCACAGTGGCTGCGTTTGATGGCATGGCACAGTGGCTGAATTTGTCATGGCACAGTGGTGACAATTGATGGCACAGTGGCTGCTTTTGATGGCATGGCACAGTGGCTGAATTTGGCATGGCACAGTGGTGACAATTGATGGCACAGTGGCTGCGTTTGATGGCATGGCACAGTGGCTGAATTTGTCATGGCACAGTGGCTGAATTTGGCATGGCACAGTGATGACAATTGATGGCACAGTGATTGCTTTTGATGGCATGGCACAGTGATGACAATTGATGGCACAGTGATTGCTTTTGATGGCATGGCACAGTGGCTGAATTTGTCATGGCACAGTGGTGACAATTGATGGCACAGTGATTGCTTTTGATGGCATGGCACAGTGGCTGAATTTGGCATGGCACAGTGGTGACAATTGATGGCACAGTGGCTGCGTTTGATGCCATGGCACAGTGGCTGAATTTGGCATGGCAAAGTGATGACAATTGATGGCACAGTGATTGCTTTTGATGGCATGGCACAGTGGCTGAATTTGTCATGGCACAGTGGCTGAATTTGGCATGGCACAGTGATGACAATTGATGGCACAGTGATTGCTTTTGATGGCATGGCACAGTGGCTGAATTTGTCATGGCACAGTGGCTGAATTTGGCATGGCACAGTGGTGACAATTGATGGCACAGTGATTGCTTTTGATGGCATGGCACAGTGGCTGAATTTGTCATGGCACAGTGGCTGCTTTTGATGGCATGGCACAGTGGCTGAATTTGGCATGGCACAGTGATGACAATTGATGGCACAGTGATTGCGTTTGATGGCATGGCACAGTGGCTGAATTAGGCATGGCACAGTAGTGACAATTGATGGCACAGTGATTGCTTTTGATGGCATGGCACAGTGGCTGAATTTGGCATGGCACAGTGATGACAATTGATGGCACAGTGATTGCTTTTGATGGCATGGCACAGTGGCTGAATTTGTCATGGCACAGTGGTGACAATTGATGGCACAGTGGCTGCGTTTGATGCCATGGCACAGTGGCTGAATTTGGCATGGCAAAGTGATGACAATTGATGGCACAGTGATTGCTTTTGATGGCATGGCACAGTGGCTGAATTTGGCATGGCACAGTGATGACAATTGATGGCACAGTGATTGCTTTGATGGCATGGCACAGTGGCTGAATTTGTCATGGCACAGTGGTGACAATTGATGGCACAGTGGCTGCGTTTGATGGCATGGCACAGTGGCTGAATTTGGCATGGCACAGTGGCTGAATTTGGCATGGCACAGTGATGACAATTGATGGCACATTGATTGCTTTTGATGGCATGGCACAGTGGGTGAATTTGTCATGGCACAGTGGTGACAATTGATGGCACAGTGGCTGCTTTTGATGGCATGGCACAGTGGGTGAATTTGGCATGGCACAGTGATGACAATTGATGGCACAGTGATTGCGTTTGATGGCATGGCACAGTGGCTGAATTAGGCATGGCACAGTAGTGACAATTGATGGCACAGTGATTGCTTTTGATGGCATGGCACAGTGGCTGAATTTGGCATGGCACAGTGATGACAATTGATGGCACAGTGATTGCTTTTGATTGCATGGCACAGTGGCTGAATTTGTCATGGCACAGTGGTGACAATTGATGGCACAGTGGCTGCGTTTGATGGCATGGCACAGTGGCTGAATTTGGCATGGCAAAGTGATGACAATTGATGGCACAGTAATTGCTTTTGATGGCATGGCACAGTGGCTGAATTTGTCATGGCACAGTGGCTGAATTTGGCATTGCACAGTGATGACAATTGATGGCACAGTGATTGCTTTTGATGGCATGGCACAGTGGCTGAATTTGTCATGGCACAGTGGTGACAATTGATGGCACAGTGGCTGCGTTTGATGGCATGGCACAGTGGCTGAATTTGTCATGGCACAGTGGCTGAATTTGGCATGGCACAGTGATGACAATTGATGGCACAGTGATTGCTTTTGATGGCATGGCACAGTGATGACAATTGATGGCACAGTGATTGCTTTTGATGGCATGGCACAGTGGCTGAATTTGTCATGGCACAGTGGCTGAATTTGGCATGGCACAGTGGTGACAATTGATGGCACAGTGATTTATTTTGATGGCATGGCACAGTGGCTGAATTTGTCATGGCACAGTGGTGACAATTGATGGCACAGTGGCTGCTTTTGATGGCATGGCACAGTGGCTGAATTTGGCATGGCACAGTGATGACAATTGATGGCACAGTGATTGCGTTTGATGGCATGGCACAGTGGCTGAATTAGGCATGGCACAGTAGTGACAATTGATGGCACAGTGATTGCTTTTGATGGCATGGCACAGTGGCTGAATTTGGCATGGCACAGTGATGACAATTGATGGCACAGTGATTGCTTTTGATGGCATGGCACAGTGGCTGAATTTGTCATGGCACAGTGGTGACAATTGATGGCACAGTGATTGCTTTTGATGGCATGGCACAGTGGCTGAATTTGTCATGGCACAGTGGCTGAATTTGGCATGGCACAGTGGTGACAATTGATGGCACAGTGATTGCTTTTGATGGCATGGCACAGTGGCTGAATTTCTCGTGGCACAGTGGTGACAATTGATGGCACAGTGGCTGCGTTTGATGGCATGGCACAGTGGCTGAATTTGGCATGGCACAGTGGCTGAATTTGGCATGGCACAGTGATGACAATTGATGGCACAGTGATTGCTTTTGATGGCATGGCACAGTGGTGACAATTGATGGCACAGTGATTGCTTACAATGTAATGGTAAAAAGTCAATATAGAGTTAATAGTGAATTAAATAGATAATCCAATGGAATGCCACTGAGGAGTCTGTGATGGAGGGGTTAACATCAATCCTGAGTCATCTGAGTTGTCTTGTCACACTTGCATCACAGTAACCATCAGGAACCAAATAGGAGATGCAAGTGTAGTTTAAACATCTCAAGAGTACATGTTAGAATGGGCAGCTGTCCTACTGCAGCAAGATGTTATAGGGACGTAGCCTGAGGGACCAGAAGATGATGCGGTGATCCAGAAGGAGATGAGCAAAACACGCACGGATGCAGGTACTGACAGGCAAACCTGCATCAATGCCCGATGAACGGAGCCGCGCTTCAGCGAGAGGGTCCCTGACGCACGTGCAGCGGCGCCGGGAAGCCGTCCAATAGGAGGCAGGGCGCACTCCAATGATGTCAACCAAAACAATGATTGGACCAATGGGAGGCACACACATGGCGTTGATAGAAACGTTGACGTGAGCCCGGAGAGGCAATGATGAGACTAGTGCAGGGCATGCATAAGGCTCAAACTGCAGTGGCAATCAATGGAGATGGATAATAGCCCCGAATAATAGCATCGAAGCATAGGCCGCAAAGCCGCGGCCTCAATTAGCGGCGATCGCGGCACGATGGGATCGTGTGTGGGGGCCGGATTAAAAGGTCCGCCGGGCCGTATACGGCCCGCGGGCCATAGTTTGCCCATTCCTGCCATAGTGCCTCATAATTTAAAAGTTTGATTAACGTTCTTTCTATGCCATACGTGACTTTTTAAATTCATGGTGAGCATTGAGCAATTACATTTCAAAATAATGTGGCAGCAGCAGCATCAGGACTCCTTTATAGTGGCTTAATGACACAACATGGAAATATTTATGCCCTTAACACTACCTGCCCACTATGGGCCAGATTCAGGTAGAGTTGCGCTGGAGTATTTCGATATGCGCCGCGTAACTGTGAAGATGCGCCGTCGTTTCTATGTGGCCGTACCCACCAAACTAGATGCGACAGAAAACGGGCCATTTCCAATCGGCTTAACTTTCCGGCGCCAGAGTCCCGTCAGCGCATAATTTCGTTTGGCGCATCAGTCGCGCCTATTGATTTCCCCTGCAAATATGCAAATGAGGGAGATTTCCCGATTCGCGAACGGATTAGCACCATATGCTGGCTACATGCGCCGCGCGTATCTCGTCCGTCCGGCGCAAAGTTATTTCTACAAAAGGCTGCTTTATCTTTACTCCAGACGGTCACAGGTCAGCAGGAGAGCAGCTACAGCAGCGTTACCGACGAGCTAGCTGAACACTCCATTTCCTAGCAAGTGGATCATTCCAGCGTACAAGTGGAGTGGTGGCTGGGATGTCACAATCCTCCATAAGCAGATGTGTGCACCAGGTTGTCCCTGCAATCCTCAGACGCATGTCCAACCAGTTCATCAGACCCACCACTGAGGAGCTGCGGCTGAAGGCAATGACAGATTTCTACAACATTGCCAGATTCCCACGCACTGTGGGGGCCATTGATTGCACACATGTGGCACTCCAGCCCCCCAGTGCCACAGAGCACATATACCGCAATTTGGAAGCATTGGCACTCGATGGCCGATGCCCAACGCCTCATATGGCACGTCCGTGCCAAACACCCCGGGTCCAGCCATGACAGCTTCATATACCGTCAGAGCCCCATCCCAGCAGAATTCGAGCAGAACATGTATGGGGACAGCTGGCTGGTTGGTGAGTGACATGGGAGTCAGGCATGACTATCCCCTCCTGTGATGCACATCAAAAGTGGTACATGCATGACTAACATCCTCCTGTCTTTTACCTTAAAGGTGACTCTGCATATGCACTGGGACCCCATCTCATGACTCCTTTCCGGAACCCCCAAACCAGAGGAGAGAGAAAATACAATGAAGCACACATCAAAACCCGTGCAGTGGTGGAGCAAACATTCGGGCTCCTGAAGTCCCGACCCACACAGTCCCCACCTGCCAGAGGACACCCAGTCTGCTGATGGAAGAGCAGTCAGGAGGGTCCTTGCCGTAGGCATCTTTGGACAATAAACAAATACATTGATCACACTGACAATGCATGCATGCACACCACTGATGTCCCTAAATCACACACACCACATCCACATCGCATTGGATTAGCCCAAGTCCAGCATGTAGGACTTGGGAGCAGCAACGCCAGCGTCAAGGCCCCAATGATGTCACTGTCCATTCATACACCTTTCACACGTCATTCATACAGCCGTGGGGTTAACTTCACCACCACGGCTAAGGGTGACACCCCTTACTGTCAGGAGTGCCACCCCCTCACATTCACACACCATTCACACTGTCCCCTAAGAACCTAAGAACAAAAATAAACAAAAACTCATATCCTGAGTATAAAATAAAAATTCCAAAATAAACAAGAACTCATCCTGAGTATAAAATTAAAAATATAACAACCAAAAAAACAAAAAATCCTCATCTGGGATGACGGGGGCTCCTCCTTGGGGGCACTCTCGGGCTCCTCAGCTGCCTGGAGGGAGTGGGTGGTGGTGGGGGTGGGGGGGCATCTGGAGGAGGCTGATCCCCGGGTGGGCCACTCCTGGGAGCTGTTGGCTGCCTGCCCTCCAATGCCACAGCAATACGGCTCAGATACAGGTTTGTCTGGGCCTGCATCCTCAGCTGGTGGGTGATCTGATGCCGCTGGTCACGTTGCCGCTGCCTCCCCTCTTCCCGGATGGCAGCTGTGTTGTCTCGGACGGCTGCTGTCAGGTGCCGGACATCAGCCTGCACCTCCCCCAGGCTGGTGACAACGTCCTGCACACGACTGGGCAGCTGTGACATGGAGCCCAGGCTGTCTGCGACCCTGTCTAAGTGGCCAGCAATTTCCCCCATCTGCTGGGTCTGCCGTGCATGGTCCAACACTACCTGGTCCTGGACCATATCAGACACCCCCCTGGTCTTACGGGTCGCCTTCCTGGGGGCAGAAGAAGGTTGTCCCCGTGGGGATGGAGTCGCCCTTGAGGGGCTACCTAGGATGGGGGAGAGGATGACAGAGGGCCCTGCAGAGGAGGAGGACTCCTCCAACATTAAAATAAAGTCCTGCTCAGGGACAGGCTCCTCCTCAACCACCTCTGCTGAAGTGGTGTGGGCACTCTCCTCCTCCACCTCGGTGTCTCCAGCACCCAGGGCCTCGTCATCAGCATCCCGTTGGGAGGTTGGGGTGGACTGGCCGGTAAGCGATGATGGCCCAGCTCCGTCATCTGTGGATGACACAAAGCAGACACATGTTGGTGGTCCCACACACTTGGCACATGTACCCCCCCCCACATGCAACACACCAAATAGGGGTTAAAAAACACTTACCTGTCCTGGAGCCTTCCTCCATGGAGTCATAGCCAGGGACCCCCTCCAACTGCTCCCTGTCCAGGCAGCGGGCGACCACCTCCTCCTCCGTGGTCAGGCTCACCGGACATGGTGGACCACCACCTGTGCCCCTCTCATGGCTCCTAATGGTGGCCACCTTGCCACGGACCTTGCGCCGCAGATCGTTTATTTTTTTTTGAATGTCGCCTGCAGTCCGGGTGGAGTACCCTAGCACATTGACCCTGGCAGCAATGGTCTCCAGGATGCCCTGCTTCCTCTCCCGGCTGGTCTTCCTACTTTTTTTCCCGTGGAGGGAATCATTAAACGTCTCCATAGCCGAGATTATCACAGAGACCTCCTGGGCATTAAAGTTGAGGTTCCTCCTCTCTCTGGGGGTAGCGGGAGCAGACATGACAGTGCAAAAGTATCTTCCCTGGGGTGGGGGGAAACGGATATACTTTTGCGCCGGAATGGCGTTTCCGCTAGCGCTTTTATACGCGCAACGGAACACATTGCGCTGACGTTTCCCGTGAAGTGGTGCCGACGGAAGTTGTGAGCATGCGCACAAGGGGGCAAGTGAAGCCTCACTTACTGCGCATGCTCCGTGGATGATGCGCTGAACGTAAGCCTCTGCGCTGGGCTCCGCCCATCATTTACATATGATCACACCCACTTCCACTTGCGTCCGGTTACGCCAGCGCATTATCGTTACTCTGGCGCAAGTTTACGCGCAACTGCTATGTGATTAACAGTACTTGCGCCGAAAGTGTCGGCGGAGTAACGTAAATGAGAAACGTTACTCCAAAGTAAAGAAGCGCCCATCTACCTGAATCTGGCCCTATGAGTTTAAAAGGTATCAATTAATGGAAGAGGTAACAATGAATCACATGACAAGGGACCATTCAGCGCCCTGAACTGACGGCGGGTGCCAGAAAGTCACCGCCGATCCAGGACTCATTCATCTTGATGAATGTGAGTCTGTCCACGGAGTCTGTGGACAGACGGGTCCTCTTGTCCGTGACCACCCCACCTGCCGCGCTGAATGTCCGCTCAGATAGTACGCTGGAGGGGGGCAAGACAATAACTCCAGCGCATACTGAGCGAGCTCGCGGCAGGTGTCCAATCTGGCAACCCATTACTCCATGGGGTCGTCGGTGCTCATACTGTCAGAAGCACCGACGGACCCCATGTAGTCTGCCACCATGTGGGCCAGCCGCTGGTGGTGACTGCTGCTGCTGCTGCTTGTACTGGGTCGCTCAGATTGGAAGAACATCCTCATCTCACCCATTAGGTCCCCTGTTCGGCTGCTGCTGCTGCTGGGTGCAGCCGCCTGCTGGGTGAGACGAGGGGGGACAACTGGAGGCCTGGGAGTTGTCTGCTCCAACCGGCTTACTATGCGTGCCTGCAGTTCCTCCATCCGGTGCTGCCTCCGGCTGGCTGGGAGGAACTGCTCCAGTTTTCCCTTACATCTTGGATCTAAAAGGGTGGCCATCCAAAATTCGTCCCTCTCCTTGATAGCATGAACCCGGGGGTCCCTACTGAGGCATCTCAGCATGTGGGCAGCCACGGGGAAGAGCACAGCCCGCTGTAACTCCTCGTGGCTGCCCGGGTCCATGACGTCGGACTCTTCATGCTGGAGGCGATGCTGCTCGCGCACAGAGATGCCCAACCCCCGGACTATCGGTGCCCCCAACACCGGCTCTCCCTCCTGACCAGGCCCTGACTCCAGGACGTCACCACCAGTAACCTCCTCATCATCATCATCCTCCTCCTCGTCCTGGGCCTGGTCTTGGTGGGGCAGTGTTGCCTCCTGCTCCACCAAGGCACTCTCCCCAGCTTCGAGCAGGCGATCTAGTGCCCTGTCCAGCAGGAACACTATAGGGAGCACGTCGTTGAGGCCGACATGCTCCCTGCTCACCATCTTGGTCGCCTGCTCGAAAGGGGCCAACACATGGCAGACCTGGTGTATCTGCCCCCACTCCGCACTGGTGATGTACGGGAGTGTTTGTGCTGGCCCGCCACTGCCTTGATCCAGCAGGTATTCTTTCACCGCCCTTCGCTGCTCCCACAACCTCTCCAGCATGTGGAGGGTGGAGTTCCACCGCGTCACACTGTCCACAATCAGCCTGTGAAGGGGCAGGCTCTTGTCCCGCTGCAAATTGGACAGGGACACGGTAGCGGTTGGGGAGCGCCTGAAGTGGCTGGCAATCCTACGCACCCTTAGCACAATGTCACTCAACCCAGGATAGGTGCGCAGGAACTTCTGCACCACAAGGTTGAGGACATGTGCCAGACAGGGCACGTGGGTCAAACTGCCAGCCTGGAGGGTGGAAAGTAGGTTGCTGCCGTTGTCACAGACAACCATACCTGCCTGGAGCCTTCGGGGTGTCAGCCACTTCTGGACCTGAGCCTGAAGTGCGGTCAGCACTTCTTTGCCAGTGTGTCTCAGGTCCCCTAAACTAACAAGCTGGAGCACGGCCTGACAGCGCACGTGCCCCACACTTGAGTAGCTACGGGGGCGCTTGCTGGGAGGCTCAGCAGCTGCGGAGACAGTGGCTTGATGGAGACCAGCAGTTCTCCCCTGGACACCCCGGGGCGGCATCACAAAATCTGATGCCGCCGATCCCTCCCCGGCGCCTCGGAGGGAAACCCAATAGGCCGTGAAACTGATGTAGCGGCCCTGCCCATGCCTGCTGGTCCAGCCATCCATTGTGAGATGCACCCTGTCGCTGACAGCGTGATCCAGCGACAGGGTTACATTCTGCACAATGTGCTGGTGTAGGGCAGGGACACCAGTCCTGGCCATTGGGGTTGGGCCTGCTCCAACATCTGCCTGAAGGGGTTGCTGTCAACGATGTTAAAGGGCAGCAGATGTTGGGCAATAACCCTTGCCAGGAGCCCATTGAGGGAACGCACACGTCGGTTTTCAGGGGGGAAGGGAGTGGTGCGTTCGAAGGCGTCAGAAAGCGACGCCTGGCACCGGACGGCAGTGCAGGACACCGAAGAGGAGGGTGCTGTGGAAGTCGAGGTCTGGCTGCCGGTACCAGTACCTCTACTAGAGGGAGCGGGGGGGCATGACCTACTGGTAGCCGATGAAGCTGTGGCAGGGGCTGCTGTACCCTGCACACTTGTGGTGGTGGCGCTGCTACCACCACCACCCCTCATCTGGTCATACTCCCGCCAGTGGTTTATTCTCAGGTGCTGGTTGAGTGCTGTGGTACCCACCCGAGCCAAGCACTTCCCTCTCTTCACCTTGGCACGACAGAGCTGGCAGATGGCTACTGTCGGGTTATCTGCTACCAAGGTGAAGTAGGCCCAGACAGGTGACTTCAGCGCCGCCCTCCTGTCAGATGGGGTGACGCTGACTTGCACCTGCTGGGACTCGGTGCGCACAGGTGGAGCTGCCTGCTGCTGCTGCTGCTGCTGACACCTCCTGCTGCCATCACCAGTGGAGACCCTGACGCTGGTCTCCCTGGTGACCTGGCGCACCGTTTTCCCAGGGTGCCTACCTTCCTCGTCGTCACTGCTGCTGTGAACCGACGAGGCAGGTGCCACCCATGTTGGGTCACCCTCCTCTTCGCCCCCAGATATGTCAGACCCTGGGCTGACATGTTGTGGTCTGAGGAAGACATCTGGCATGGAGCCGCTAGCCTGGCTCCGATGTCCCCTCACCGACGCATGGGTCTGACTAGGTGCGGGTGTTTCCTGCAGAAAAACACCATCACCACTTGGAAGGGATGTTTCTGGGCTACTGACGGCCGGTCCCCCATCCTCCTCCTCCATCAACTCTTCAAAAAGGTCCTGACCATCAGGACATAAATCTATGTCTGCATGATGCAGGACCTCCCCCAAGATATCCCTCTCACTGTCACTGTCAAACAGTATGAGGCTGGACTCTTGGGGGCTGGGGGTGGGTACTAAAGGCACCAGTTTACTGGTGGTGGTGCTACTTGGAGTCGGCACTGATGACTCAGTGGCACTGCTGTGCCCCATATAATCCACCACTGCTGAAGCCTGGGAAGGCAATATCGGGCGGCTGCCCGAGGGGAAAAACTCCCGGATGAGGCGGACTCCCCTTCCATCTGATCCTCTACCAGTAGTAGAGGCGCGAGAGGTACCCCGTGCTGGCAGCGACCCAGCACTGGGAGTAACTCCCCTACCCCTGCTGCCACTGCCACGGCCACGTATGCTGCTCATGCTGATGTGGGGGGGTGGGTAAACTTTATTGGGGGGGGGGTAAATGTGATAAAGGACAAGACAGGCACGCAGACAAAGACGTACTAGACAGCTATGCACTAAACACTAACTCTGCAGTGCTTAGTCACAAACTTAAATGAATAAACTAAAGCTAAATTTTTAAATTTTTTATTTATTTTTTTAAACTGACTGACAAGGACAAAGACGAGGATTACAAGTACTAAACTAATATGCAACAGTAACTCTGCTAACACAGCAGAGATAAGTATATGAATAAACTAAAACTAACTTTTTTTTTAGAAAACAAAAAACAGACACTAAACACACACTAAACTAAGCTACCTTAAAAAACAATTACACTAAGTACACTGAAATCTATCTATCTATCTAACACTAAGCTAAACTAAACTGGAAAACAACAACACAAATATGAGCTTTTAAAAAAGCTTTTGGGTCTCTTGCTTTGAAAATAGCAGTTTAGAAATATAAGCAGCAGGAACCAGAGAACTGAAATGAAACAGCAGGAACCAGAGAACTGAAATGCACTACAATGCTAATGCAAGCTCAGAGATAGCACGGAAACACTCCTCTCTCTATAACCACCATGTGAATCTGCAATGAAATCATGCTGGGAGTTAGCTTATATAATGGTCGTGCAGGCAGGTTTCTATTGGTTGATGTGGAGGTTGCTAACCTCTGACAACTGTGGTAGGGGAACTCTGATTGGCTCTGATGCAAATGAAGGGCGGAGAAAATAATCGCGCAATATTCCTATTGCCGAATATTCGCATTGTCGAATATTCGGAGAAATCTGATTGGCTCTGATGCAAATGAAGGGCGGAGAAAAGAATCGCGTAATATTCCTGTTGCGGAATATTCGCATTGTCGAATATTCGGCAATATACAATGATCGCTTCAGCTACTCGGCCCAAGGTCTCTTAATCATACCAGCAATGCTTTTAGACGTCGATGGAGAACACTAGGATGTGCTCTGTTTTAAAAATAAAATTGAAAAAATTGGCTCTGATGCAAAAGAAGGGCGGAGGAAGTAATCGCGCGATATTCCTATTGCCGAATAATCGCATTGCGAATATTCGGCAATATACAATGATCGCTTCAGCTACTCGGCCCAAGGTCTCTTAATCATACCAGCAATGCTTTTAGACGTCGATGGAGATCACTAGGATGTGATCTGTTTTAAAAATAAATTTTGAAAAATCCGAATATTCGGAATTGCGAATATTCACCGCAATATTCGAGATATTGCGCGATTACTCGAATATGCAATATTCGATCCGAATATTCGCAATGCGAATATTCGTGAGCAACACTAGTAAGCAATTAACCATGTAATTGATTCCATATGTGATGTAATGTGTGAAGTGTTTAAAATCACATGACTTTGATGAAATTGTTAGATATGTTCTGACTTTGTTGATCTGAAGAAGGGCGGTAGCATGATAGCCGGAAACGCACATCCATGTCTGAACTTCGTTGGTATGTAACTTTTGCAAGAATATTTGGAAAATAGAATGACTTTTAAGTGCAGCAAAGCTTGAACTTTTTCCTTATATATATGGTCGGTGGGAAGACCTTTTTGCTGGCACTTGCTATATACCGTGTGCAGCTCTCCTCCATTTATTTGTGTATGTATGTATGTATGTGTGTGTGTATGTGTATATATATATATATATATATATATATATATATATATATATATATATATATACTCTGATTAAACCAAGAGTCCTTTGGTAAAAATCAATTGGCCAGAAGTGAAGATCTAGTGATCCTCTCGCCCATTCGCTGACACACTTTTGACCAAGAGATTCCAAGCCTGCCCACCACGGCAAGGTAGACTCTTCTAGGGCAGGACCTACACTAACTACACTAAGCTACCCTACTGGATGCTAGTCATCCTTTTTCTAATGTTGGATGTATGTTTGTAGTACGGCCTCATCCTAAAATCTGTGTGTGTGATCTACTCTCTCCTAATTTGGTTGTCGGTCTGTGTGCATCTCTCTAAAGCATGGAGCGGTCAGTTTATGTACATCTGGATGTCCTTTGTTAATGTCAGTCAGTGCATGCCAGTCATTGTATGTTGACCAGTGTGTGTCAGTAAATAAATGTTAGTCCTGTTTTTATCTGGCAAATCGCCCCTCCAACCCTGCCCCCATGCTTCGACATATATGCTCTTTTTTTCAACTGTGGTGGTGAAATCACCTCCTGCAGCGCTGGAGTCGCTGATTTACGTATCGTGAGAGCAAATGCTGTTGCTTTTAAGATAAATAAATCAGTGCTGCAGCTGAATGGCGTACTTACAAAGAAAATAATAGTTAACAATAAATCACAGTAAACAGTAAAGTATAAAAAAAATTACCTACAAAGTAAACATGATAAAACATAGTAACATTTAATGTATAATAATAAAAGTGTGTGACTGTCCCGCACTGTGGTATATGTCAGAGCTTTATAAATATATAATAATAAGTGTGTGACTGTCCCCCCACAGTGACACACTTTTATACATTTATATAGCTCTGACATATACCACAGTGCTGTACAGAGAACACTGAGCGAGTCACATCAGTCTCTCCACCAGAGGAGCGTACATTCTGTACTGTGCCCCCCAAACCCATAAAACTGTGCCCTCCTAACCATTAAAAATATGCCCTCCTAACCCCCTATCTAGCTCAAGCTGGCCAAATTGACGCTTCTCGTAAAACCCCATCCACCCCCACTATATTCCATATACCATAATATTACCACATATATTTCAATTTCTGGTCTAATATATATTGTGCTCTATCCCACTTTGCATTGACCCTCTCTTCTCTGACCTTTTCCTGTTTTCTTCCCCTTGTTTCTCTCTCCCTCTCCTGTCTTTCCCGCTCTCTCACCCACTGGCGTGGCGTGGGGGGGCAGAGGGGACCGTGGCACCGGGCGCAAAATTTAGGGGGGCGCATCGTAACATCCGATGCCGGTGTCATGCCGTCCTAATGTGGATGGTGTCACTCGCTGTGCTCCAGCCGCCATATTCCGGCTCAGAGATGGGCAGTGGCTGCCCGGTGATTGGACGATTGGGGGTCATGTGCGGTGGCAGAGGCTGGGTTGTTCTGGGAGTCCCGCCTCTGCCTCGCCATGTGAGCCGCTGGGGTCTTCTTCTCCCTCGCGGCGGACTGAATCTACTTTTCCCTATTGTCACAGCAAGTCTGAGACTGGTACAGTGGCGCGCGCTATCCCACAGGCAAATGTGAGTGATGAAATTACATCGCCAGGCTCTTCCTAAGCAAGTTAGCTGTGGTATGTGACAGACACGATCACAGTACAGTCATACAGTGCACACTACACAGAGCATCGCCATCTTCCCCACTAATCTCCAATGTCATCCCAATGTCCCTCCTGTCCTCCCAATGTTCCTCCTGTCTCCCCACTGTCCCCCCCAATTATCCCCAATATTCTTCCTGTCCCCCATATTATCCCCAATGTCCTTCCTGTCTCCCCAATGTCCCCCCAATGTTCCTCCTGTCCCCCCACTTATCCCCAATGTCCCTTCTGGCCCCCCATTATTCCTCTTGTCTCCTCACTGTCCCTCCTGTCCCCCCAATTATGCCCAATGTCCCTTCTGTTGCCGCAATATGCCTCCTGTCCCCCCAAATATACCCAATGTCCTTTCTGTCTCCCCAATTATCCTCAATGTCCCTCCTGTCTCCCCACTGTCCCTCCTGCCCCCCTGTCTACCTACTGTCCCTCCTGTTACCCCAATTATCTCCAATATGCCTCCCGTCCCAATTATCCCCAATGTTCTACTTGTCCCCCCAATTATCCCCAATGTCCTTCCTGTCTCCCCAATGTCCCCCCATTGTTCCTCCTGTCTCCCCAATTATCCTCAATGTCCCTCCTGTCTCCCCACTGTCTCTCCTGTCACCCCCTCAATGTCCCTCATGTCCCCCCACTTATCTCCAATGTTCCTTCTGGCCCCCCAATATTCCTCCTGTACCCCAGTGTTCCTCCTATTCCCCCAATTATCCCCAATGTCCCTCCTGTCTCCCCACTGTCCTGTCCCCCGAATTATCTCCAATGTCCCTCATGTCCCCCCACTTATCCCCAATGTCCCTCCTAGGCCCCCAATTTTTCTCCTGCCCTCTGCTTATCCCCAATATCCCTCCTGGCCCCCAATATTCCTTCTGTACCCCAGAGTCCTTCCTGTCCCCCCACTTATCCCCAATGTCCCTCCCATCCACCCAACGTTCCTCCTGTCCTCACTTATCCCCATTATCCCAAATGTCCCCCGCTCCCACTTATCCCCAATTTCCCCCATCTCTACTCCCACTTTTCACCAATGTCCCACCACTTATCACAAATGTCCCTCCCTCTACTCCCACTTATCCCAAATGTTTCTCCTATCCTTCCATGTATCCCTAATATCCCCCACGTATCCTCTCTTTTCTCTCCCCTCTCCCTCTCTTTTCTCTCTTCTCTCTCCCTCTCTTCCCTCTCCCTCTTTTTTCTCTCCCTCTCTTTCCTCTCTTTTCTCTCCCTCTCCCTCTCTTTTCTCTCCCTTTCTTCTCTCTCCTTCTCTTTTCTCTTCTCGTGCATTCTCTTCTCGTGTCTTCTCTTCTCGTGTCTTCTCTTCTCGTGTCTTCTCTTCTCGTGCCTTCTCTTCTCTCTCTCCCTCCCTTCTCTCCCTTGTCTCCACTGTCTCCATCTCTGTCTCCGTCTCCTTCTCCGTCTCCTTCTCTACTCTCTGCATCTCTACTGTCTCCCTCTCTTCCCTGACCTTTTCCTCTTCTCTTCCTCTTTTTTCTCTCTCCCTCTCCTGTCTTTCCTGCTCTCTCACCTGCTCCTCCATCTCCCTCTCTTCTTTCTCCCTCTCTTCTCTCTCCCTCTCTTTTCTCTCCCTCTCTTTTCTCTCTTTTCTCTCCCTCTCCCTCTCTCTTCTCTCTTTTCTCTCCCTCTCCCTCTCTTTTCTCTCTTTTCTCTCCCTCTCCCTCTCTTTTTTCTCCCTCCCTTCTCTCCCTTTTCTCTCCGTCTCTACTATCTCTGTCTCTGTCTTCTTCTCTATTGTCTGCATCTCTACTGTCTCCCTCTCTTCCCTGACCTTTTCCTTTTCTCTTCCTCTTTTTTTTCTCTCCCTCTCCTGTCTTTCCTGCTCTCTCACCTGCTCCTCCCTCTCCCTCTCTTGTTTCTCCCTCTCTTGTTTCTCCCTCTCTTCTCTCTCCCTCTCTTCTCTCTCCCTCTCTTTTCTCTCCCTCTCCCTCTCTCTTCTCTCTTTTCTTTCCCTCTCCCTCTCTTTTCTCTCTTTTCTCTCCCTCTCCCTCTCTTTTTTCTCCCTCTCTTCTCTCTCCTTCTCTTTTCTCTTCTCGTGCCTTCTCTTCTCGTGCCTTCTCTTCTCGTGCCTTCTCTTCTCTCTCTCCCTCCCTTCTCTCCCTTTTCTCTCCATCTCTACCTCCTTCTCTATTGTCTGCATCTCTACTGTCTCCCTCTCTTCCCTGACCTTTTCCTTTTCTCTTCCTCTTTTTTCTCTCTCCCTCTCCTGTCTTTCCTGCTCTCTCACCTGCTCCTCCCTCTCCCTCTCTTGTTTCTCCCTCTCTTGTTTCTCCCTCTCTTCTCTCTCCCTCTCTTCTCTCTCCCTCTCTTTTCTCTCCCTCTCCCTCTCTCTTCTCTCTTTTCTTTCCCTTTCCCTCTCTTTTCTCTCTTTTCTCTCCCTCTCCCTCTCTTTTTTCTCCCTCTCTTCTCTCTCCTTCTCTTTTCTCTTCTCGTGCCTTCTCTTCTCGTGCCTTCTCTTCTCGTGCCTTCTCTTCTCTCTCTCCCTCCCTTCTCTCCCTTTTTTCTCTGTCTCTACTGTCTCCATCTCTGTCTCCTTCTCTGCTGTCTGCATCTCTACTGTCTCCCTCTCTTCCCTGACCTTTTCCTCTTCTCTTACTTTTTTTTCTCTCTCCCTCTCCTGTCTTTCCTGCTCTCTCACCTGCTCCTCCCTCTCCCTCTCTTCTCTCTCCCTCTCTTCTCTCTCCCTCTCTTCTCTCTCCCTCTCCCTCTCTTTTCTCTCTCTCTCTTTTCTCTCCCTCTCCATCTCTTTTCTCTCCTTTCTCTCCCTCTCCCTCTCTTTTCTCTCTTTTCTCTCCCTCTCCCTCTCTTTTCTCTTCCTCTCTTCTCTCTCCTTCTCTTTTCTCTTCCTCTCTTCTCTCTCCTTCTCTTTTCTCTTCTCGTGCCTTCTCTTCTCGTGCCTTCTCTTCTCGAGCCTTCTCTTCTCTCTCTCCCTCTCTTCTGTGTCCTTCTCTACTGTCTCTGTCTGCGTCTCTACTGTCTGCGTCTCCACTGTCTGCGTCTCTACTGTCTGCGTCTCTACTGTCTGCGTCTCTACTGTCTGCGTCTCCACTGTCCGCGTCTCCACTGTCCGCGTCTCCGATGTCTGCGTCTCCACTGTCTGCGTCTCCGCTGTCTGCGTCTCTGCTCTCTCTGTCTCCGCTGTCTGCGTCTCCGCTCTCTCCGTCTCCGCTCTCTCCGTCTCCGCTGTCTGCGTCTCTGCTCTCTCTGTCTCCGTTCTCTCCGTCTCCGCTGTCTGCGTCTCTGCTCTCTCCATCTCCGCTGTCTGCATCTCTGCTCTCTCCGTCTCCGCTCTCTCCATCTCCACTGTCTGCGTCTCTGCTCTCTCCGTCTCCGCTCTCTCCGTCTCCGCTCTCTCCATCTCCGCTCTCTCCGTCTCTGCTCTCTCCGTCTCCCCTCTCTCCGTCTCCGTCTCTGCTCTCTCTGTCTCTGCTCTCTCCGTCTCTGCTCTCTCCGTCTCTGCTCTCTCCGTCTCCCCTCTCTCCGTCTCCCCTCTCTCCGTCTCCCCTCTCTCCGTCTCCCCTCTCTCCGTCTCCGTCTCTGCTCTCTCCGTCTCTGCTCTCTCCGTCTCTGCTCTCTCCGTCTCCGCTCTCTCCGTCTCCGCTCTCTCCGTCTCTGCTCTCTCCGTCTCCCCTCTCTCCGTCTCCGTCTCTGCTCTCTCTGTCTCTGCTCTCTCCGTCTCTGCTCTCTCCGTCTCTGCTCTCTCCGTCTCCCCTCTCTCCGTCTCCCCTCTCTCCGTCTCCGTCTCCGCTCTCTCCGTCTCCGCTCTCTCCATCTCCGCTCTCTCCGTCTCCGCTCTCTCCGTCTCTGCTCTCTCCGTCTCCCCTCTCTCCATCTCCGTCTCCGCTCTCTCCATCTCTGCTCTCTCCGTCTCCGCTCTCTCCGTTAATGCTCTCGCGTCATTCTCAATTTCTGTAAATGAGGCAATAGACCGTCGTCGATTTTCACCACCTATCTTTCTGACTGCCTTCCATATTGGTTTCTCTTCCATTTGTCTTTTCTTCTCTCTCTCTATAATCTCTGCAATTATCTTTTCTTTTTTGATTCTGTTAGCCTCGGCCTCTTTCCGCGCTCTCTCTTCTGCAATTCTATCGGCCTCCCGTATCTTTGCCATCTCCTCCCTTTCTCTAAGTTCTGCCAATCTCCTCTCCTTTTCCTCTCTCTCCATCTGTTCTTTCACTTTCATTCTGTTCATCTTCTCCATTTTGCTCTCCTCTCTTATCTTCTGTTGTTTTTCCTCCTCCTCATTCGCTTTCCTTCTCCTCTCCTCCTGCTTTTTGTCTCGCGCCAAAGCCACCGCATTTTTCTTTTCTCTCAAAACTCTTTCCTGCTCGGCTTTATATTCTTCAAGTCGTCTTTTATCGGCCTCCTTTTGGTCGATCACTTTTTGGTCCACTGTTCTCTTCATTTTCACCTATAAAGAAAAACAAAGATGGTCAATTTAGGTAACATTTTACAAAATAATCATAATTATATTTTTTTTAGATTTGGATGGAGTAGGGAGAGGCTTTAAATGTTTCATTATGTTTTTTTTTTTAATGTCCTGCCTGAGAAACGTTCTCCTCACTTCCTGTCATCTCAGCAGGAGAGGAAGTGAGCAGAATCCTCCCAGTGGGGTCGCAAACGGCAATAACTCAACTGAGGTGCTAACCCTTCTCCTTCCCATTTTAAACCCGACTTGGTTGGCGCTTCGCTTGAATATTATATTAAATTTATTTAAAATGAGTCAGGAGAAGGCCTACTCTGCAGATGCATGAGGGCCCATAGGATTTAGGACCCTTGTGTACTATTTATGCATATTAAGTACTTGTTAAGGCCCAAACCTATTTCTGATATTTGTTGCTTACAAGTTAAAATATATTTTTTTTGCTAGAAAATTAAGTAGAACCCCCAAATATTATATAAATTATATATTTAGGGCCAGATTCAGGTACGTGTACATTTGCGCAGCGTATCCGAGATACGCTACGAAGCCGTATTTTACCAGGCTCTACAACGAATTCTGTTAGATTTTTGCCCGTACGATACGGCGGCGTAGTCTATTTCTAATCGAAATACGCGATTAGGGGGCGTGAAGCATTTAAATTAGGCACATCCCCACGGCGATCGAACTGCGCATGCTCCGTTCAGATATTTCCCGCCGTGCATTGCGCGAAATAACGTCGTTGCGTCATTTTTTTTTTGAGTAGCGTCGTTTACGGACATTCCTTTTCCCGGACGACTTACGTAAAAAATAATAAAAGACGCCGGACAACGTTGAATTTCGACGCGGGAACGACGGCCATACTTAACATGGGCTGTCTAATATTAGAGCAGCTAAAAGCTGGTATAGTGTTACGCAGCGAAAAGATGACTAAAGATGCCGTAAGAGATTGCGATTGAAGATCGTAATTTCGGGGATCGACGGCAAAAGCTCATTTGCATTCCCCCGACACGGAAAACGACAGGAAATCCACCCAGCGGCCGCAATTTTATTGCAGCGTAGATCCGAAGGCGTACGAACACGTAAGCCAGTCGGATTGAAGCGCAAAGCCGTCTTTTCATGGTTTGAGGATTCAAACTAGTGAAAAAACGTGCGCAATTAGAAAGTACTCTGGTCTAACACCAGTTAGACAGGAGTTACGGCTCTGTGAATCTGGCCCTTATTTTTTAGCAAAGACCCTGAGAATAAAATGGCGGCAAACATTTGGGCAGCAGTCTTTTTATTTTTTTATTTTTTATTTTATTTTTTTGTGTATTTTTGTGCGTGAACTCGAGAGAGAGGAGCCGGACTGCAGGAGTTGGGAGTAGGCAGACCCTCCCCCCAGAGGCAATCTGCCATCCTTCTCCATGCTCCCAGGTGGCAATGGCGGGTGGGAGGGGGGGCCTCCCACTCACCCCGACCTACCTGCTCCACTTGGGAGCCCAACTGGGGCCCAACGGGACACCAGCGGGGCAGAGGGACTCCCCCTATGAGGGAGTGAGGAGGTCTTTTAAATGCAATTTCTTGTGAAAAAATACACTTCAGTAATATAAAAAAAGAGAGAGACTGGCACAAAGCCACATTGAAGCGACGTCACGACGCTGCCGATGGCGCCGTTATTAAAAAAAAAAGTGACCGTGTTCAGAATCGCTGTGTTTGGGGATCTGAAAACTTTGAAGTGCAAAGGAGGGATTTTTTTTTTTTTAGACCCCCCGATTTCTCCATAAAGAGTACCTGTCACCACCTATGACTGTCACAAGGGATCTCGCGCAGCCATGAAAACGCACACGCAAGTCGCGCCCGCATATGTAAATGGTGTTCAAATCACACACGTGAGGTATCGGTGCGATCATCAGAGCGAGAGCAATAATTCTAGCACTAGATCTCCTCTGTAACGCTAACCTGGTAACCATCGTTTTTTTTTTTTAAAGCGTCGCCTATGGAGATTTTTAGGTACCGTAGTTTGTCGCCATTCCACGAGTGCGTTCAATTTCAAAGCGTGACATATTGGGTATTTACGTGGCGTAACATCTTTCACATCATACAAAAAAAATTGGGCTAACTTAACATTTTTTTTTTAATTCACAAAAGTGTATTTTTTAAAAAAAAAATTGCACGTGAAAGACCGCTGCGCAAATACAGCGTGACATAAAATATTGCAACGGCCGCCATTTTATTCTCTAGATTCTCTGCTAATGTATAAAATGTTTGGGGGTTCTAAGTCATTTTCTAGCATAAATTACAGATTTTAACTTGCAAGCAACAAATGTCAGAAATAGGCTTGGTCTAGTCAGGGCCGTCTTTAAGGCAGGGCTAAAGGGGAAGCTGCCCTGGGCCCTGCCATTGTTGTGGGGCCCAAAGCAGCCGCCTCATACTTGCCAACTCTCCCAGTTTAAATTCCCCCGTCCCTTGAAGTTTTAGCCCTGTGCTGTGTCCTGATATCTCAGTGTGAAGTGCTGCCACTAATGCTGCCCAGCTCTGCCCTATTGTTTTGTACGGGTGGACTCACCTGCAGACCCTGTGTTTACATGTAAATAACCGCCATTCATATGTAAATAACGGGAGAATTCATATGTAAATAGCTGAGGCAGACAGCATTCATATGTATATGTAAATAAAGGGGGGGGGGGGAATTGATAATCCAATGGTATATATTGCCAGCCGTGTGATGGGGGGAAGGGAAATACAAATGATACTCACTGATTGGATGAGATTTCCAGGAAATCCTCTTTAGATATAAACTGTAATTCGCTTTCCGAAGTAACTTCAGACGTCACACCGCTGAAAATAAACTCAACCGAATAGAGATCTCTCCTCACACCTCGTCTCTCCAAAGGTTCAGTCCCTTGTGACCATCTCCCCTCACCTCTGCCTTATATATACCCTGTGCTGTGATGTCATAGAACAGTGCGGGGGGGGGGGAAATAACGGCTTTTGTTGCCACGGCGACCTTATGCCTTCTCCAACTGCCAGATTCTAATCTTAGTGACCTGAGCTCCTGTTGCCACGGCGACCAATATTTTCAGTTACAGCTGTAAGATCCGGGGACCTGAGAGACCTCCCCTAATATTGTTTACATTCCAACACCCTGGGGGCGGGGAATTGTAATCTGTCTCCGCCCACATCTCTCCACCATAGGATTTATATTATAAACAATTATATATATATACATACACACACATAATATTTCTTTTAGTTTTTATTATATTATTTAAAAAATATATATATAAATATATATTTATAATATTATAAAAACGTATATATACATGTGTATACACACAGAAATGTTTTGTTATAAATATATATAATTTAAATAATATAATTAAATCATATTTATAATATTATAAAAGAAAAATATATAATACAATGTGTGTGTGTGTGTATATCTATCTATCTATCTATCTATCTATCTATCTATCTATCTATCTATCTATCTATATATATATATATATATATATATATACATATACACACATATATATATATTATACATTTTTTTTTATTATAATATTATAAATACAATTATATATATATATATATATATATATATATATAGAGCACAGCAATATTTTGTTTTTATTATACCATTTAATATATATTTATTATAACAAATAATATTATAAAAACAATTTAAATATATATAACACACACTAACACATATATATATATTGTACATTTTTTTTTTGTAATATTATAAATACAATAATATATATATATATATATATATATAAATGTTTTGTTTTTATATATATATATATATATATATATATATATATATATATATATATATATATATATATATATATATATATATATATTATTGTATTTATAATATTACAATAAAATAAATGTACAATATATATAATGTGTTAGTGTGTGTTATATATATTTAAATTGTTTTTATAATATTATTTGTTATAATAAATATATATTAAATAGTATAATAAAAACAAAACATTGCTGTGCTCTATATATATATATATATATATATATATATATATATATATATATATATATATATATATATATATATATAATTGTATTTATAATATTATAATAAAAAAATTGTATAATATATAATATATATATATATATATATATATATATATATATATATATATATATATATATATATATATATAAAGCACATAAATGTCCGGTCCTCCTGTAGGGGGCGGTATAACCCGAGAAAATATAAAGATTTTATGATGAGGACAGAAAACTGAGTGCAGTCTCCTCCCTGTAATTACCAGCTCAGCAGCTGATTGGCTGATCAGTTTATTGGAGGAGGTGGGGGGGAGGGGTACATTGTGGCGGGTAATGCGGCTCTAATGTACATATTGGATCTGTGTCGGTATCTGAGGTCCGGAGTTCCTCTTTAGGTTGATGGAAGTTCCTGGAGGTGTCAGTGTTTCTCTTCCCTCTCACACCTCCTACATCTGCTTATCTCTCCAGAAGGACGGCGCCATCTGTGTTCAGGCATCATCCAGGGTCACCTGGGCTATAATGCCGCATCAGAGGTGACACATCGTGTCGTGTAAATCCTGGTGCCTGTGCAGGTTTTGTCTGTGTCTACAAATGCCTGACACAGATCAGCCCTCTGATGTTCTAATTTTTTTACAATGTTGAAATCTCATCCCTGAGGGGGGGGGGGGGGGGAGACTGGTGACATCATCGCAGCCTAGGCACAGCCTTTGATTGGAGCTCAGGGATGGTCTTACTTTGTAGAGGTGACCGCTTCTTCTGTGTTGGATCAGCTGCAACCCCCCCCCCCCCCCAGATTGTCAGCTCTTGGGCCCAGCCTGTTATTGTTTTCTCTCTCTCTTCTGTGGGGCCGCCAGGGAGTGTTCCGGTGATGGAGGACTTCCCCCGCTGACAGCTGATTATAAAAATACAGAAATGTGGAAAACACGGAGTGGAGTCTTCAAGACACCGGAGGAGAGATGATTGGAGGTTTGTGACATGGTGACATTATCCTGCTGGGAGGAGCCATCAGAAGATGGGGACACTGCCGTCATATAGGGATGGACATGGTCAGCAACCTTACCCCTCGCCTACCGGGCACCTTTTTACCCCCCCCCCCCTTCCAAGGCCATTTTCAGCTTTCAGCGCTGTCGCACTTTGAATGACAATTGCGCGGTCATACTACACTGTAACCATGTGACATTTTTATAAAAAAAATTCACACAAATAGAGCTTTATTTTGGTGGGATTTAATCACTGCTGTTTTTTTTTTTGTTTTGCTTTTTTACAAAAAATAAATAAATAAATAATAATAAAAAAAAAGACAGAAAATAAATATAATGAAAAAAGACAGAAAATAAATATAATGAAAAAAGACAGAAAATAAGTATAATAAAAAAAGACAGAAAATAAATAATAATAAAAAAAAAAAAAAAAAAAAAGACAGACAGAAAATAAATATAATAAAAAAAAAAAGACAGAAAATAAATAAATAATAATAAAAAAGACAGAAAATAAATAAATAATAATAAAAAAAAGACAGAAAATAAATAATAATAATAAAAAAAAGACCGAAAAGAAATAATAATAATAAAAAATAAGACAGAAAATTAAACATAAAAAGACAGAACAAAAGACAGAGGCCCAGATTCAGGTACATCTGCGCATTATTGGACCGGCGTAGCGCACCGCCTTTACGTTAGACTTGCGCAATTTTGCCGCGTAATCACCCTATTCTCGTAGCTTTTGCGCAGAAAATTGCGCATGCGTAACGTTATTTCAGAGGTGTATGGCGGAGTAATACAAATTGGGAAGGACGTGGGCGTGTTACATTGAAATGAGCCATGACCCCATGCAAATGAAGGGTCGGCCGGCTCGCGCATGCGCGCTTGAAGGAGACCATGTCAGCTCCGCTGTGCGCATGCTCACAACTCGGGAGCGGCGCAATCAGTGAAATTGGAAGTGGACTAGGGCAACGTTGTGAACTACGCAGACAGCATAAATAGACAGACACAAACGCACTTGCATTGCAAAAGTACATCCCTTTGTGTCCCTTCCCATTGAATCAAGTGCTTTTGTCCTGTTGTTCGTTGCGGTGTGTTTTGTAGTTGTCAGATTAGTGTTCTGTGTGATCAAGTGTTTGTTAGTAGATCTTTGAAAGTGTTTTTGATAAGTGTTTGAGTGACTGTTTGTTTGATATATTTCTGTTTGTTTGTTTTCTTGATGATTTTTTGCTGTTTGTTTTTGTGACTGTTTTTTGCTGAGTGCTTGTGTGATTTTTTGGGTGTTAGTTTTGTCTTTGTGTGTGTTCTTGCTTGATTGGTTGTGCTTGTTTTTGTGACTGATTTTTGTTTTGGGCACAGGTAAGCTGTGGCTGCAATGGTGGGCACAGGTAACCTGAGGCTGCAATGGTGGGCACAGGTAACCTGAGGCTGCAATGGTGGGCACAGGTGAGTTGCGGCTGCAATGGTGGGCACAGGTAAGCTGCGGCTGCAATGGTGGGCACAGGTAAGCTGCGGCTGCAATGGTGGGCACACGTAAGCTGCGGCTGCAATGGTGGGCACAGGTAAGCTGCGGCTGCAATGGTGGGCACAGGTAAGCTGCGGCTGCAATGGTGGGTACAGGTAAGCCGTGGCTGCAATGGTAGGCGCAGGTAAGTTGCGGCTGCAATGGTGGGTATAGGTAAGTTGCGGCTGCAATGGTGGGTACAGGTAAGCCGCGGCTGCAATGGTAGGCAAAGGTAAGTTGCGGCTGCAGTGGTGGGCACAGGTAAGTTGCGGCTGCAATGGTGGGCACAGGTAAGTTGCGGCTGCAATGGTGGGCACAGGTAACTGAGGCTGTAATGGTGGGCACAGGAAACTGAGGCTGCAATGGTGGGCACAGGTAACTGAGGCTGCAATGGTGGGCACAGGTAAGCTGCGGCTGCAATGGTGGGCACAGGTAAGCTGCAGCTGCAATGGTGGGTACAGGTAAGCTGCAGCTGCAATGGTGGGTACAGGTAAGCTGCAGCTGCAATGGTGGGCACAGGTAAGCTGCGGCTGCGATGGTGGCACAGGTGAGGTTGCAATGATGGCACAGGTGAGGCTGCACTGATAAAGGTGTTAATATTTATTTTTGGAGCTTAATTCTGCATAAAGTGTCATTTCATGAGATAATTTATGAGGGTGATTAGGGGCAGTGCAGGGTCGGGATCGGTTGGGGCAGCTGGTGGCGAGTAACCCTCAAGGCCTGGCTAGTAGTAATTTTGAGCCCTGATATACAGTATATAGAAATGAACCAATAATGGTAAAATAAAAATAAATGTGCATTTATCAACTTTTTGTTTTCAGGCTCCCAGAACATCGTGATTCGTTGTACCGCGGCTACAGTGCACAGGCAATGTCCCCCCTCCCCCCCCCCCCAGGTCAGTACGGAGCTACAGGACCTTCTGTTACGGAGCTGGAGGAGGCGCCGAATGGACAACATGGACCTCGCCGCTGTCCTGCCGGTAAGCTCGGCGGAGTCCCTCTGCCACAGTGACAGATAGAACTTTGGAGTATTTTAAGTCAAGCCGTGCTACATAAAGAAATAAGAAATAAAAATAATTACAGCAAGGTTCAGGTAAAGGGGGAAGGTTTGGGTTCGGGTAAAGGGGGAAGGTTTGGGTAAAGGGGGAAGGTTTGGGTTCGGGTAAAGGGGGAAGGTTTGGGTAAAGGGGGAAGGTTTGGGTTCGGGTAAAGGGGGAAGGTTTGGGTAAAGGGGGAAGGTTTGGGTAAAGGGGGAAGGTTTGGGTTCGGGTAAAGGGGGAAGGTTTGGGTAAAGGGGAAGGTTTGGGTTCGGGTAAAGGGGGAAGGTTTGGGTAAAGGGGGAATGTTTGGGTAAAGGGGGAAGGTTTGGGTTCGGGTAAAGGGGGAAGGTTTGGGTAAAGGGGGAAGGTTTGGGTAAAGGGGGAAGGTTTGGGTTCGGGGGGGGGGGTGGGGATGGTGCAACCAGGCTTCATGTTACACCATAAAAACGAGAGTAATATTAAATGTGGCACTTTTTTTATTATTATATTATGCATTTGTATAGCTCTGACATATACCGCAGTGCTGTACAGAGAACACTGAGCCAGTCACATCAGTCTTTGTACAGAGGAGCTTACACTCTTATGTCCCCTCCCCCCACAGTCACACACTATTATTATTAAACATTTGTAGAGCTCTGACATATACCGCAGTGCTGTACAGAGATCATTACGTATAAACAGAAATATCAGTGCTACTCCCCATACACCACAGAGATCGCAGAGCTCCCGGGGGCTCGATCCGCAGTCACTGGCTGAGTAGAGTAATGAGGAAAAAACAATCCGCACTCCGGTCATTGCTCTTCAAAAAATCTTCGTTTTTTTATTGACAAGCCACAGTGAACAAACGCGAATGAGAACCGTTGACGCGTTTCAGCCTATAAGGCCTTAGTCATAACCACCTTTTATGACTAAGGCCTTCTAGGCTGAAACGTGTCAACGGTTCTCATTTGCGTTTGTTCACTGTGGCTTGTCAATAAAAACGAAGATTTTTTTTAAGAGTGCGGACCCATTTTTTATTTTTTTTTCCTCTGAGATCATTAAGCCAGTCACATCAGTCGCTGCACCAGAGGAGCTTACACTCTAATGTTACACAATATTAGACATGAAATAAAATGCGTCATGTAGTGCGCAGTCCAACATACGTCCCCCATACACATACTACTGCCTACAATGAATTCATGCATTGACTCGGTGATGTGGAGGGTAGTCACACAGACCAATCATGAGGTTCGGGAGGGGGTGTGGCCAGAGATCTATTTCACGGAAATAAAAATTTCATAATTTGCATATTACAGTCCCCGTCCCCCCCCGGGTCTCTGAGCTCCCAGGGTGCAATGAAGGAAAATTGGAGCGCATGAGACTTTTTATATATGGTGGCGTCCGATCCCTTTCATCCCACTACACATTACATGATCTGTTCTGTCCAATCACCAAACACAAGTCACCCGTCACTTTATAGCGAGGATTATTAGTGTTTGGTTCTGTTCTGATCCAATTTATTTCTAATCATTCATATTTTATGTGTTTGTTTTTGTTCTAGGCAGTTTGTACCTTTTTATTGTTGTGTGGTGTGTGTGTTTTTTTTATATAGTTTGACTCCTAGAGAAGCTTGCAGTTGGTTTTACAGGGCCATGATAAAATGTATTTTTAAAGCAATTTTTATGTATCTTTAAATGTAAGTACTGCCAGTGTCTGAGAGTCTCCTTGTCTCATTGATCTCTGTTCTGTTGTAAACTAGAATTACATTCCATACTGTGGGCATCATGGATGCCAAGCTTCCTGGCAAACTTTCTGGGGGTGATTTGCTAAAGGCAGTACTTTGCAAGGACACTTTTTTTCCCCAGGACTGGACTGGGACAAAAATTTGGCCCTGGGCTTCATCCAGATTGGCCCAATTTGACAGGTCTCTCCCATGTGTCTCAATCCCCCCCCCCCATGATGCTCTGGTCCCCTATGCACTTCTATTCCCCCCCCCATGATGCTTTGGTCCCCCATGCACTTTTATCACCCCCCCCCCCATGATGCTCTGGTCCCCTATGCACGTCTCCCCCCCCCATGATGCTCTGGTCCCCTATGCACTTCTATCCCCCCCATGATGCTTTGGTCCCCCGTGCACTTCTTCCCCCCCCCCCATGATGCTCTGGTCCCCCATGCACTTCTTCCCCCCCCATGATGCTCTGGTCCCCTATGCACTTCTACCCCCCCCCCATGATGCTCTGGTCCCCCATGCACTTCTCCCCCCCCCATGATGCTCTGGTCCCCTATGCACTTCTATTCCCCCCCATGATGCTTTGGTCCCCCATGCACTTCTGTCCCCCCCCATGATGCTCTGGTCCCCTATGCACTTCCCCCCCCATGATGCTCTGGTCCCCTATGCACTTCTATCCCCCATGCACTTCTATCACCCCCCCCCCCCCATGATGCTCTGGTCCCCCACGTGGTCTGGACATGCGTTAGCCGGGCAGAGTGAACTTGCATAGTCTGACCGCATATGGGGCAGAGCTCATTGACTCTCTGTCCAGCTGCCAGCGCTACAGCAGTGTGGTTTTTAACATTCCGGGGCTCGGTCTGCTGCTGGGCAGAGGGGCTGATCGCCCTAGCTTATCGTAGCTGTAAAGACACTGTAGGTGCTAGAAAGAGGCCAGCGGGAGCAGCAGCTTCACTACATCAGCTTGTCCCTGGAACTTCATAGTTGTTTCCAGTGCTGGGCAGAGTTTGGTAGAACTCTGCCCTGTTGCCAGCACTTCTGATGGGGACTCCACATCCTCCGGTCTGGCTAACCGTTGGGGCAGGAGGCTTTATGTTTCCCCAAGCATTAGGGGTCAATGATCATACGAGAATGATTGAGGGATAGAGGTCCCGGTAATTATATATAATATGGGGCCGGATAAAAAACAGAAGGGGGGGGGGCAACAGGGCAATTGCCCCCCCCCCCCGAGAAAATAATGAGCGGGTGAGCGAGAGGACGGGCAGGCTAGTGAGTGAGCAATCATGCCAGGCGGTAAGGCTGGTGAGTGGGCTGGCGTGTCACTGAGCGAGCAGGCAGGTGTTCTATCAGGAAGCCGCCGCTACCCATTTGAATATACAACTGAAGTGACGTGTCACGGCCATCTTGGTTCACCCGCACTTGTCCACAGTAAGCCTAGAGTTAGAAGTCGGCAAGCAGACATCTTTATACACCCACCGGAGTCTTGCTTTTCACAGTTATTTTTAACAGTAAACTCAACTTATATTGGGAGATCTTGTCCTACAATATAAATATAAGAAGCCAGGGAGAGAGTAAGTGACAATCGTTATTGGGTTGTGGGCCCCTGTGGGTGTTTTTGTGATCAGCAAACGATATGCACTCAGATGGTGGCGGCATCACAGCTGTGATTGAGTGTCTCCTATACCAGAAATGTGATACGCAATGTACCATCCACATACCACCAGAGGGGGCAGCAGAGGATCTCTAATATCCTGTATTATTGTAATACATATGTATACAGTATTTCTCTTCTCATTATATAGGGAGAATTTTCACTACACTGACAGCAGTGTGGGAGCTGCATTGGCCACAAATGTAACTGAGCCTCTTTCTGAGGGACTCACAAAAAAAAAAAAAAGGAGAGAATTATAGAGCACAGGGGCACATATAGATCCATTTACTGTAAACTGTAGAGATTCCGATGTGTGGAAATGCCCAGTGCTCAACAGTTTGCAGCTCCAAGAACAGAAATATAGACGAAAAAGAAATAAAGAAAGAAAAGGATGGGGAGAGAGCAATGAATTAATAGATCAGATAAATGGAGACAGAAAAGAGGGATGAGATGGAAAGGAGAGAGAGATGAGATGGAAAGGAGAGAGAAATTAATAAATAGATCAGATGAAAGAAAGAAAAAAAGAGAGAAATTAGATGGAAAGAAAGAAAAGAGAGAGAATGAGAGAGAGAGAGAGATTAATTAATAGATCCGATAAATGAGACAGAGGAAAAGAGTGAGAGATCAGAAATATGGATGAGCTTCGAGTTCGAAATGAACTAATGTTCGACTCGAACATTGTCTGTTCGTACGTTCGACGAAATACGAACAAAAGCGGTCGTTCACGCCAAATTCAAGTGACGCGCAACGGTCCATAATTCACTGCGGCATTGCACACTGATGATTGGCCAAGCATGCACCATGACCCTGCATGCTTGGCCAATCACAGCGCGCAAAAAACGAAGAGCCAGGGTGGCTTTGGCCAATTATGGCTCAGGCCCCGTACACACGACAGAGAACCTCGACGGGCGGAACACATCGTTCCGCCCGTCGAGGTTCTCTGCCGGCCGTCAGAATCTGCGACCCGCCCGTTGGGAATGGCAACCAGCCATTCATCCCGACGGGCCGTCGAGCAAATAGAGAACCTGTTCTCTATTTGCTCGACGGGTTTCCCGACAGTGGGGCGAGCAGAGAGCGTACACACGGCCGAGGTTCTCGCTGGAATGCAGCTCCCAGCGAGGTTCTCGCTGGTTTCTGGCGAGAACCTAGGCCGTGTGTACGGGGCCTCAGGGCTTTAGCACACGCCCCACACTATATAAGGCTGCCTGCTGGGCGGCCTTGTGTAGTGTGTTCCGGCTTGTTAATGAAAGCAGTCAGAGAGATTGTCTTTTTATATAGCTAGATAGAGCAGGCAGGCAGGCAGGCTAGTCAGTTTAGCTTCAATTACAGTGTGTAGAGGATATATATACATCCCTAGGAGTTGTATAGCTTAGCTAGTTCAGTTCTTCCTAATTTACTGGCAGGCAGGTGATTGTGCTATTTAAAGACTTTATCACACATATAGTCACCCAGCAGGTACAATATTTAAAGTTTTTTTTTTTTTTTTTTATTTAAGCATCAATAAAATCACTGCTCCTGGAGCAGTGATTTTAATGATGCTTAACTTAAAAAAAGAAATGAAAAATTCCTTTAAATATTGTAACTGCTGGGTGTCCATAGTTTGCCTGTGAAAACGTCTTTGAGAACCCTGGTCTTGCCCCAGGAAACATGTATCAATGGAAAAAGTCCTGCTCCTGAAAAAACAACCGTTTTTTTAAACTTTTTTCCATTGATACATGTTTCCTGGGGGCAAGACCCGGGTTCTCAAAGACGTTTTCCAACAATATCTTGAATATTGGTCTTTAAAATGATCATTTTTGAATTCGAACGTTCGAGTCCCATAGACTTCAATGGGGTTCTAAATGTTCGCGCGAACGGTCGGTCTGTTCGACGGTTCTGGTGCGAACCGAACGTGGGGGTGTTCGGCTCATCCCTAATCAGAAACGGAAAAGAAAGATATGGAAGAAAAGAAAGATATGGAAGAAAAGAAAAAGAGATGTAGATAGAAAGGGGTGGGAGAGAGGGAGAAATTAATAAATAAATCAGAAACAAAGAAGAAGGAGAAATTAGTTAATAGATCAGATACAGAAAGAAAAAGAAAGGAAAAAAAAAGAGAGAAAGAAAGAGAGAAAAAGAGAGAAAGAAAGAAAGAGAGAACGAGAGGAAGGGAGAGAGAGAAAGAAAGAAAGAAAGAAAGGGAGAGAGAGAGAGAGAGAGAGAGAGAGAGAGAGAAAGAGAGAAAGGGAGGGAGAGAGAGAGAAAGAAAAAAAAGAAACACAAAATATCTCATAGATCAGATAAAGTGAGACAGAAAAGAGAGAAAGAAAAAAAGAAAGGGAAAAGATAGATAGAAAGGAAAAGAAGGAGAAATTAATTAATAGATCAGATAAAGTGATACAGGAAAGAGAGAAAGAAAAAAGAAAGAAAGAAAGAAAAAGAAATGCAAAATAATTAATGGATCAGATAAAGTGAGACAGAAAAGAGTGAAAGAGAAAGAAAGAAAGAAAGAAAAAAAGAGAAAGAAAGGGAAAAAAAAAAATAGAAAGAAAGAAAAAGAAGAAAAGAAAGAGAAATTAATTAATAGATCAGATAACGTGAGAGAAAAGAGAGAGAGAAAGGAAAAGAAAGAAGAGAGAGAAAAGATAAAACTATAGGTAGTTCCAGCAGGAGATTTGCAGTAGTAATTCCAGTATTGACCCTTTCCATGCAGTGCATTGTGGGAATATGTCACTATGAGGTCATACGCAGATCAATAAAACTATAAAAAGCCTCTTCTGTAATTAAAGCTGATCTCACTCCTTCATGTATATTCCCCTCTCACCATCTTGCTGTGTTATTGTCAGTAACATCCAAGACTTTATGAAGGATGTTCAGTAGTTATGAGTCCTCCGGGAGGCTCGAGGTGTGAGGTGCCCTGTGCCTCAACAGGATGGGGTAGATTTAGTAAAACTGGAGGGTGCAACATGTGGTGCAGCTCTTCATAGAAACCAATTATCTTCCATTTTTTTTTAATGCTTACCTGCTCTGTGTGATGGTTTTGCCCAGAGCAGCACAGATATTCCTCTTCTGGGGTCACCGCGGGCACTCTGGGCCCCTCCCTTTACCGAGTGCCCATATAGCAAGAGCTTGAGGAGTCAGCCCTGCCCACGCTTCCTCCTCATTGGCCGTGATTTACAGCAGAGGGCGCCAAAAGCTCCTGCATGTAAGCCAATGAGAAGGGAGAGATCCAGGAGAGCCACTACTTCCTTGCTGAATCGAGATCAGACTCAGGTGAGTATTGGGGGGACCTTCAGTCTATAGAACCACTTTAATTGAACAAGCTGAAGTTAGAAGCTGATTGGCTACTGTGCACAGCTGCACCAGATTTTGCACTCTCCAGTTGGGTAGTCACTTTATTGGTCATTGGAAAACCAAACAGGAGGAAAATGAGGGGGGGCGGAGCACACTGTAGCAAAAGGTCGTAATTAATATGATAAAACAGAGCCAAGAAGTAATTAAAACTAAGGTAATCAAACAGTTTCTCTAGTCTGAGAACTAGGGTAAGTCCTCTAGCAAAAATGTTACCCTTTAATATTTTCCTTGGTTGTACCACTAAAATATGTTTCTGCTGCAAAGCATGGATAATTTATTTACACATTTTTATTTATTATTAATTATATTATATTTTTGTAATTTTATATAATAATAATATTAATTATTATTATTACAATAATGATTCATTATTATTATTTTCACATTTTTCTTTCTTTATATTTACAATGTTGTATGGTATTTTATATAATTTTTATTAACTTTTATATAATTTTTATTTAGATTCTTGTAATTTTATATTTACCTTATTTATGCAATTGTATATAATACTATTTATTGTTATTTTTGTATATGTATGCAATTTTATATTTCTAATTCTAATTTATTTATTTATAATTGTTTCCATACAATATTTTATTTAAATGATTCGATTTATTAATTATTGAATTAATTAATGAATGAATTAAATAATCTTTATATATATATATATATATATATATTAGGGCTGTTACTGATCAAAATGTTAGTGTTCGATTAATCGTTTTGTTTAATAATACATAGAATAACATAAATATTAAATGACAATCATTATAAATGTAGCACTACCCCCGCAGGAGCTGCTGGTTATATTTTGGGTGGCATGTTACCTTTGTATCCTCACTGTCCAGGGTGGAAGGAGAGTCTGAAGAATTTCAATCCACACAATGCACTTATTTTTCTTGGATTTATTTGGGAGAACTTCAGTAGAAAAGAAGGATAGAGGGTGGAAGGGTGGGTAGGTACCTTCAGGTGCACAGTCACAAATAGGGAAACACTCCCGTTTCCAGCAACCAGTTCTCGTCGCCACTCTAGCCAGAGTGGGTATTGCTCACCTGGATAGGTTCCTCTCACTGGTCTAGCAGCCGGGATGGCGCACAAAGTAAAGTACAGTCTCTGCCACACACCTTCCTTTCTTAATGAGACACTTTGGCCCGGAATCCCCTGCCACAGGATTCAGCCCCTGGATCTCTTTAGCTTTGCTTCTCTAAGACTTTTAGATCCGACAGGTGACACTGTCAAGCTTCTCGATGTACGGTGCATCCTCTGATGAAGCTTCCAGGCCTTCTCCCAAGGTACCAGCCTCTTGCATGGCCCCCTCCAGGATAGGTCCTCCCTGGCTTCCTTGATCAAGTGGCTTCCTCCCACAGGACGGACAGCACAGGATCACCTTGGCAGTACAGGCCCCAGCCAGACAACTGGGCCCATCAGACGGAGCCGCAGCCCCAGGCCAACGTGGTCCCGGAACTAGGAATCACAACACAGGCGGGCTACGAGGCACGAACGGACCTCCACTAATGACGTCTGTCCATTAAGTACCCCTCCCACTGATATGCTGCTGAGGGGGGACACCCAATTCACCTTGACCTTGCTGCTGCCACCCGTTCCCTGGGTGGTAATAACACCCCCAGACGAGCAATGGTGGATACTCCCAGCACAGCCATGGCTGGAACAGAGGCTAAATTGCCCTTAATCACTCTGGTCTGAGCCAGATAACAGCTCAGACCCCCGCTAGATTTAAAGCAGCGCCTGTTCAACGGGAGCAGGGCGCTACATAGATAAAAGTCAAAATCACTATATAGAATTACACACACACACACATATAATTTACTTATTATTATTATTTAGAATGTTTTTTTGTAATGTGACGCTTCAAAATCAAATGCACAAAATAAAACAAAATGGTATGTGGATGGTAAAAAAAAATTTAATCAAAAAACTAGCAAACAAAAATAATAGCTATGACTAGTGTTGTTAAGGCTCAATTCAGATATATGCTGTAACGGATTGGCCCGTGGGACCCAGAGGCTCTTGAAGGGTGTGGGGTACTCCTGTTTCAGCTTCACTGATGACTCTTGTGTCTAGGGACATCCCATTTCCACTAGGGGCATAGGATGACTGAGAAATTATATCTTGGATTACATGAGATGGTACAGTAATGATAATTCACAATGTATTTCAGGATATTTTGAAATATCACAGGTTGTTGATTCTAATCCCAACCCGGTCAATAGAGTGATTCATTCATGTAGGAACACAGACTGTTAAGGTTGTTAATTAAGTCTGCTACTGTTATGTAAACTAGCCTTAGTCTGGCTTCTAAAGACCTTTTCATTGTGTGATGCTAATTAACACTGTATTGTGTGAATTTCCATTGATGATAGATATGTATTGTATAGCAGGTGAGAAAAGCCGGAGTCATGATGTCTGACTTGTCAGCTGTAGCTAATTAGCTTATGTGGATTGTGTCAGACCCGGTGCCAGAAAGTCTACCCAAGATGTGTATTGGAGGCTCGTTAGGAAGCATTGTATAATGTTGTGGGCGGAGTTGAGTCATTGTTCATATTTGGTCGCTGACTATATTTAAAGAGCCTGAGTTTACCAATAACCACTTAAGCCCCGGACCAATATGCTGCTAAATGCCCAAATGTGTTTTTACAATTCGGCACTGCGTCACTTTAAAAGACAATTGTGCGGTCGTGCCACGTGGCTTCCAAACAAAATTTGCGTCCTTTTCTTCTCACAAAGAGAGCTTTCTTTTGATGGTATTTGATTGCCTCTGCGATTTTTATTTTTTGCGATATATAAATGGAAAAAGACCGAAAATTTTGAAAAAAAATTATATTTTCTACTTTTTGTTATAAGAAAAATCGAATAAACTAAATTTTAGTTAAACATTTAGGCCAAAATGTATTCAGCCACATATCCTTTAATAAAAAAAAAAATCGCAATATAAAAAAAATAGCGGCAACAGTGACACTAATACAGCGATCAGAAAAACGATCGCTTAGTGACGCTGGCAATAGGGGGTGAAAGGGTTAACTAGGGGCGGTGATCAAGGGGTTAAAACTTTATTGGGGGGGGTACGGGGGCTACCCTAAACCTAACACTAACTGCCTGTCACACTGTCACTAAATGGAGTGATCAGTAAATATATGATCACTGCTATTAATGACACTGTGACAGGGGGCTGGGGGGTGATCGGAAGGGATTAATGTGCCTGTGTGTGGTGTCAGTGTAGTGTTGGTGCGACTTACTATGTGATGTCTTCTCTCCTCTTGTCGGATTGAAAATACCGCCGAGAGGAGAGGTGACAGCATGTAGTGCGGGGGGGGGGGGGGTCCCGATCGGACCCCCGACCCGTGGGAAGGCAGGGACATACTAGTACGCCCATCTGCCTGTACGTGCCATTTTGTGGACGTACATATACATGCGGCGGGCGTTAAGTGGTTAAAGTATCTATTCATGTGAACCTCAAACAGAGCTGTGTGTCTCGTTATTGGGGTTCGTCTTCCGGATTGTGGAGTGTCGATAAGCTGTCTTGGGTGGAATTAAATATCGTAAAAACAGCGTTAACCCCTGACCGTTACATATGCGAATCAGATGAGTTTTTAACAGTGTCCAATTCGCATACCATGTGAACCGGCAGCCTTCTCAATGCAGCTGGTTCACACATGTGCAGGGCGGACGCAGCACAGTTTTAAAATAAATCCTGTACATTAATGGCTGTGTGTTGCGTTATTTCGAGGGACAGGAAATGTAAACCGTTATACAAGCTGTACACTCCCGACACAACATTGTAGATACAAAGTGTAATTTCTTCAGTCTTGTCACATAAAAAGATACAAGAAAATATTTACAGAAATGTGAGGGGTGTACTTACTTTTGCAAAATATTGTACGTCTGTGTGTAACTTGTTTTATGTTATGTACATTTTTATATCTTTTTCTGATTGCTTGTGGTATGTGGACAACATTCCTTGTTGTATAAATTTGTTTGAAAACTCTAATAAAAATGTGATTGGAATAGAAAATCGTCTATGTGATGCTAGTGATGGGTTTAAATCTACTTAAAAACATAAAGATTGTTCCGGTGGAGTCTTAGTGACCGCCTCCAATGGGAAGACACAGAAATCAGAGGATGGAGAATGTAGTATAAAGTTAGAGGGGAGATGATGAGGTGCCCGACCTTTAACCTGTCCATAAAATAATGACGGGTATATCAGGAAGAGGGGAGTCGGGGGACTTTGTGCGGCCATGTGGCACGTAGGACATGTAACGAAGCTTACCCCTCGGGATTGCACCATAACACACACACACACACACACACGCGCCGTGGTGTAATAAGATTTTTCAGCTGAAAGACATGTATACAATACTAAATAATCTCCAACACACATAAAATGTGAACTACAAGTCACAGCACGACTTAGCAGCAGCTGGATAATAGTAGTAAGGGAGCACAAGGGAAAGTAACCACTTCACCACCGGGCCTATTCTGGCACCTCTGTCCTTCATGTAATTTTTTGCTAGAAAATTACTCAGAACCCCCAAACATATTATTTATTTATATATATATTTTTTTACCAGACACCCTAGGGAATAAAATGGCGGTTATTGCAACCTTTTTTCTCGCACAGTATTTGCGCAATAATTTTTCAAACGCCTTTTTTTAATTAAAAAATTACAAAACAGTAAAGTTAGCCCAATTTTTTTGTATGATGTGAAAGATGATGTTACGCCGAGTAAATAGATACCTAACATGTCACACTTTAAAATTGCGCCCACTCGTGGAATGGCACCAAACTTCGGTACTTAAAAATCTCCATAGGCGACTGTTTAATTTTTTTTTTACAGGTTACTATTTTCGAGTTACAGAGGAGATCTAGTGCTAGAATTGATGAACACGCTCTAACACACGCGACAATACCTCACATGTGGGGTTTGAACGGCATTTACATATGTGGGTGGGACTTACATGCATGTTCGCTTCTGAGCTTTTCCCTAGGGTGTCTGCTAAAAAAATAAAAAAAAACATATAACGTTTGGGGGTTCTGCGTAATTTTCTAGCAAAAGAATGATGATTTGTACATGTAGGAGAGAAGTGCCAGAATAGGCCCGGTATGGAAGTGGGTATAAAAGGCCGGTATTGAAGTGGTTAATGATTTTTAATATTGTACACTGGTTGTGCTTTAAAACCCAACTCCAACTGAAAATGAGGAAAGAATTATAATTCTATCAGCTTTTTAGAGCCAGACTAAATGACAAATAAAATATAATAAAAATAAGATGAAATCATACAAGTGCAATTATTATTATTATTATAATTAATTACTATAATGGTTAAAAGATTTGGTGAAATCATAACAGTAAATAACATTTAATAGAAAATAATATTAAATGATTATAATTATTATTTTAAATATATTTATACAATTATATTTAAAATAATATATATTTATAAATTATTATTATTTTTTTTTTATAAATTATATAATTTTTTTTATAAATTTTATAAATTATTATAACATATACAATTATAATTATTTTTTCTTGTGAAAAAAATATATGTTATTGGTATTAAATTCATTTTATTCCCCACATGGTTATTATTTTAAATGTTATGATTTCATCTTGTATTTTATTTCACTCTGGTCCCATGCTAATTATGAGTTCTAATTATATAATTAGATACATTTTCCTGGGCCAATAGTTTTTATATGAATTGATGGACATTTGGCTGTTTTTGCCTTTTATGTATACAATGAATTTTTTTAAATATTTGTATTTTTCCCTCTGTATTTAAAAAAGTGGAGTTCCACCCAAAAATGGAACTTCCACTTTTTGGAATCCTTCCCCCCTCCGGTGTCAGGTTTGGCACCTTTCAGGGGGAGGAGGGAGCAGATACCTGTGTAATCCAGGTATTTGCTCCCACTTTCTGGCATAGATCACCGCGGTGACCTACGCCACTTCCAGCGCCTACACTGTCCTCCCTCGCTGTCTTCTGGGAGACACACAGGTCCCAGAAAACAGCGGGAACCAGTAAGGATGCGCAGCCCGACACGCGCATGCGCAATAGGGAACCGGGAAGTGAAGCCGTAAGGCTTCACTTCCCGATTCCCTCACTGAGGATGGCGGCGGGGGTCTGGAGTAGGACCAGAGGAGTGATGGAGCGCTCCTGCAGCTGCAGGAGAGGTGCGAGGGCCACATGAAAAGGCCTGCGGGCCTTGTGTTTGCCACCTATGCTATAGAACAGGGGTCTCCAAACTTTTTAGACAAAAGGGCCACTTTATTGTCCTTCAGACTTTAGGAGGGCCAGATTGTGGCCAGCGGGGGGCAGAAAATGTCCCGAACCCAGCTCCAGTGTGAATAAATGTAGCCTCAGGGTTGGTGGTCAGTAGGAGGAATAGTATCCCATCATTGATATTAGTAGAATAAATCGTGCCCCATATCAGTGGGGGGAGGGAATAGTGCCCCATATCAATGGGGGGAGGAAAATAGTGCCCCATATCAATGGGAGGAGGAAAATAGTGCCCCATATCAATGGGAGGAGGAAAATAGTGCCCCATATCAATGGGAGGAGGAAAATAGTGCCCCATATCAATGGAAGGAGGAAAATAGTGCCCCATATCAATGGGAGGAGGAAAATAGTGCCCCATATCAATGGGAGGAGGAAAATAGTGCCCCATATCAATGGGAGGAGGAAAATAGTGCCCCATATCAGTGGCAGGAGGAAAATAGTGCCCCATATCAGTGGGAGGAGGAAAATAGTGCCCCATATCAGTGGGAGGAGGAAAATAGTGCCCCATATCAGTGGGAGGAGGAAAATAGTGCCCCCATATCAGTGGGAGGAGGAAAATAGTGCCCCCATATCAGTGGGAGGAGGAAAATAGTGCCCCCATATCAGTGGGAGGAGGAAAATAGTGCCCCCATATCAGTGGGAGGAGGAAAATAGTGCCCCCATATCAGTGGGAGGAGGAAAATAGTACCCCCATATCAGTGGGAGGAGGAAAATAGTACCCCCATATCAGTGGGAGGAGGAAAATAGTGCCCCCATATCAGTGGGAGGAGGAAAATAGTGCCCCCATATCAGGGGGGGGAATAGTGCCCCCATATCAGTGGGGAGGGGGGGGAAGTGCCCCCATATCAGTGTGGGGGGGGGAATAGTGCCCCCATATCAGTGGGGGGGGGGAATAGTGCCCCCATATCAGTGGGGGGGGGGAATAGTGCCCCCATATCAGTGGGGGGGGGGGGGGGGGGGGGGAATAGTGCCCCCATATCAGTGGGGGGGGGGGAATAGTGCCCCCATATCAGTGGGGGGGGGGGAATAGTGCCCCCATATCAGTGGGGGGGGGAATAGTGCCCCCATATCAGTGGGGGGGGGGGGAATAGTGCCCCCATATCAGTGGGGGGGGGGGGAATAGTGCCCCCATATCAGTGGGGGGGTAATAGTGCCCCAAGGGCCGCATAAAGGCTAGCAAAGGGCCACTTCTGGCCCTCGGGCCGCAGTTTGGCGACTCCTGCTCTAGAACATAAGCACATATTGTACGAGACAAATTTCACGTTAAAGCGCACATGTACTACAATCAGATTAATCGGTATTCCTAACGTACACGTTCCTGGCAGATATGGCTCATAAAATAGTGGGTGCTGCAACGATCACCAGTCGGGTCCTGGAAACATCAAACAATCGTACATACTCGCCAGCACACCACGGATCGACAACTTCTGTCCAAAAGTTTTAATGAAAAAGATCACATCGCAAAAGAAAGTGCAACGTTTCGGGGGCCGGCAGGACCCCTTGGTCAGGGATGCGACATATGCCTGACGAAGGGGTCCTGCGCAGCTCCGAAACGTTGGACTTTCCTTTGTGATGTGATCTTTTTCATTAAAATGTTTGGACCGAATTTGACGATCCGTGGTGTGCTGGTGAGTATGTACGAATGTACTACAATCCGACCCCAGACATAAGGCGTCTTCTCCTACCTTCATTGTCCTAAACTGCCATTTGCACCCCAATAAAAATAAAAAAATAAATGGTTAAAACCCAATTCCAGGAAAATGTAAAATGAGCGGCAAGGGATACATTTTTAGTCATTTGGAGTTGGGTTATAACTGCTGTGTGTGGGATACACATGCACACTCCTGACTTCCCACAATGCAGTAGTCATTGCCTGCTTAACCAGTGTTCAGGTCTTGGGAAACCCCTGCTAAAAAAAAAGTTTTATATATTTAGATCAGTGGTCTCCAAAGTGCAGCCCTTTGCTTGCCTTGGGGCACCATTAGTCCCACTGACACCAATGATGGAACACCATTCCTCCCACCGACACCAACCATGGGGTGATATTCCTCCCACAGACGCAAATGATGGTTCACCATTCCTCCCACTGATATAAATGTTGGAACACCATTCCTCCCACTGACACCAATGATGGGACACCATTCCTCCCACTGACACCAATGATGGGACACCATTCTTCCCACTGATATAAATGTCGGAAAACCGTCACACCAACGATGGGACAGTATTCCTCTGACTGATGCCAACAACAGTGGGGCACTATTCCTCCCACTGACACCAAAGAAGGGGGCACTATTCCTCCCAGTGACACCAATGATAGGGAAATTATTTCTCCCACCGATACCAACGAAGGGGCACTATTCCACCTCCTACTAACCACAGACATTGGGGGAGATTTTCCAAAATTGGAGCACTCAATCTGGTGCAGATGTGCCTAGTAACCAGCTTCTAACTTCAGCTTGTTCATGTAAGCTTTGACAATAAAACCTGGAAGCGGATTGGTTACTATGCACAGCTGCACCAGATTTTGCACTCTCCAGTTTTAGTAAATTAACCACAGTATTTACCGGCATTGGGACAGACTGCCCCCCCCCCCTCTAAAAATCTGAAGAACGGTAAACAGGCCCTTTAATTGGAAAGCTTGAAGTCCCTTGCGCGTTGTATATTTGCCAAAGCATACTGGTGTACAAAAAGGGAGGGGGCCCCCCCTACACTGGTGGGCAGAATATCCCTTACAATGGTAATCGGTGGGAAGAAGGTCTCTTACAATGGTGATTAGTGGGAAGAGTGTCTCTTACAATGGCGGTCGGTGGAAAGAATGTCCCTTACAATGGTGGTCAGTGGGAAGAATGTCCCTTACAATGGTGGTCAGTGGGAAGAATGTCTCCTACAATAGTGGTCTGTGGGAAGAATGTCTCCTACAATGGTGGTCTGTGGGAAGAATGTCTCCTACAATGGTCGGTGGGAAGAATGTCTCTTACAATGGTGGTCGGTGGGAAGAATGTCCCTTACAATGGTGGTCGGTGGGAAGAATGTCCCTTACAATGGTGGTCGGTGGGAAGAATGTCCCTTACAATGGTGGTCGGTGGGAAGAATGTCCCTTACAATGGTGGTCGGTGGGAAGAATGTCCCTTACAATGGTGGTCGGTGGGAAGAATGTCCCTTACAATAGTGGTCAGTGGGAAGAATGTCCCTTACAATAGTGGTCGGTGGGAAGAATGTCTCTTACAATGGTAATCAGTGGGAAGAACGTCTCTTACAATGGTGGTCGGTGAGAAGAAAGTATTTTACAATAGTGGTCGGTGGGAAGAATGTCCCTTACAATGGTGGTCAGTGGGAAGAATGTCTCTTACAATAGTGGTCGGTGGGAAGAATGTCTCTTACAATAGTGGTCGGTGGGAAGAATGTCCCTTACAGTGGTGGTCAGTGGGAAGAATGTCCCTTACAATGGTGGTCGGTGGGAAGAATGTCCCTTACAATGGTGGTCAGTGGGAAGAATGTCTCTTACAATGGTAATCAGTGGGAAGAATGTCCCTTACAATAGTGGTCAGTGGGAAGAATGTCCCTTACAATAGTGGTCGGTGGGAAGAATGTCTCTTACAATGGTAATCAGTGGGAAGAACGTCTCTTACAATGGTGGTCGGTGAGAAGAAAGTATTTTACAATAGTGGTCGGTGGGAAGAATGTCCCTTACAATGGTGGTCAGTGGGAAGAATGTCTCTTACAATAGTGGTCGGTGGGAAGAATGTCTCTTACAATAGTGGTCGGTGGGAAGAATGTCCCTTACAGTGGTGGTCAGTGGGAAGAATGTCCCTTACAATGGTGGTCGGTGGGAAGAATGTCCCTTACAATGGTGGTCAGTGGGAAGAATGTCTCTTACAATGGTAATCAGTGGGAAGAATGTCCCTTACAATAGTGGTCAGTGGGAAGAATGTCCCTTACAATAGTGGTCGGTGGGAAGAATGTCTCTTACAATGGTAATCAGTGGGAAGAACGTCTCTTACAATAGTGGTCGGTGGGAAGAATGTCTCTTACAATGGTAATCAGTGGGAAGAATGTCTCTTACAATGGTAATCAGTGGGAAGAATGTCTCTTACAATAGTGGTCGGTGGGAAGAATGTCTCTTACAATAGTGGTCGGTGGGAAGAATGTCTCTTACAATAGTGGTCGGTGGGAAGAATGTCCCTTACAGTGGTGGTCAGTGGGAAGAATGTCCCTTACAATGGTGGTCGGTGGGAAGAACGTCCCTTACAATGGTGGTCAGTGGGAAGCATGTCTCTTACAATGGTAATCAGTGGGAAGAATGTCTCTTACAATAGTGGTCGGTGGGAAGAATGTCCCTTACAATAGTGGTCGGTGGGAAGAATGTCCCTTACAGTGGTGGTCAGTGGGAAGAATGTCTCTTACAATAGTGGTCGGTGGGAAGAATGTCTCTTACAATAGTGGTCGGTGGGAAGAATGTCCCTTACAATGGTGGTCGGTGGGAAGAACGTCCCTTACAATGGTGGTCGGTGGGAAGAACGTCCCTTACAATGGTGGTCAGTGGGAAGAATGTCTCTTACAATGGTAATCAGTGGGAAGAATGTCTCTTACAATAGTGGTCGGTGGGAAGAATGTCCCTTACAATGGTGGTCGGTGGGAAGAATGTCCCTTACAATGGTGGTCAGTGGGAAGAATGTCTCTTACAATGGTAATCAGTGGGAAGAATGTCTCTTACAATAGTGGTCGGTGGGAAGAATGTCTCTTACAATAGTGGTCGGTGGGAAGAATGTCTCTTACAATAGTGGTCGGTGGGAAGAATGTCTCTTACAGTGGTGGTCAGTGGGAAGAATGTCCCTTACAGTGGTGGTCAGTGGGAAGAATGTCCCTTACAATGGTGGTCGGTGGGAAGAACGTCCCTTACAATGGTGGTCAGTGGGAAGAATGTCTCTTACAATGGTAATCAGTGGGAAGAATGTCTCTTACAATAGTGGTCGGTGGGAAGAATGTCCCTTACAATAGTGGTCGGTGGGAAGAATGTCCCTTACAGTGGTGGTCAGTGGGAAGAATGTCCCTTACAATAGTGGTCGGTGGGAAGAACGTCTCTTACAATGGTGGTCGGTGAGAAGAAAGTATTTTACAATAGTGGTCGGTGGGAAGAATGTCCCTTACAATGGTGGTCAGTGGGAAGAATGTCTCTTACAATAGTAGTCGGTGGGAAGAATGTCCCTTACAATGGTGGTCAGAGGGAAGAATGTTCTCCTTACAAATAACATCGGAGATTCAGGAGAAGAAGCTCCACTCGTCAAATGCCGAAAGCCCTGCCAAGTGAGATTGGGGTTGAAACTATACAGGTACCACCAGGCAGGAGATCAATCCACCACTGCTCATAGAAACTCCTGGTAATGTCTGTAGGAACCCTGGTTGAGAAAGGCAACTGTAAAGATAGCTAGGTACACAGCAATAACAGTTCATTTAAAAAAAAAAAATGGACGTTCTTATAACCAAGAGAGAAATCATTCCTTTATTGGCATCATGTGCGATGGACAGAAAACAAACTAGAAGGCCTATTGTTCACCATATCTTTGTCAAGTTGCAGAGAGGTCCAGGAACTCGTCTCTACAGCCAAACTCGCCCCACTACGGTCACCACCGCAAAAAAATAAATTGAGTGGCTCGCATTGTCGCATGCCGCTGTGCATCACGCGGTACTCAACTTTGCCATCGCACTGCAGTTTTTTTTGTTTGTGATTTTCCTCTGACACTCTAAAGTGCAATATATTTAACTTTATTTAATAATAATAAAAAAAAAAAAAAAAATGAAAATTGTTAATAAAAAGGATTAAACTATTTAAAGCAGCAGTTCACACCTTTGTAAACGGGAACGTGCTGCGTTATAAAACAGGACCGAGCATGACCACCGATTAAATAATGCTTTTATTCACCCCTTGCCACCCCCCCCAATAGTATGCAAAGGCCCGCATCTGGTGGCAGCCGTTTTGTACACTGTAACACTAAATATAAAAACCCAGTACATGACGAACCGATGAGGTTGCTTACAAAAACGGTGGTTACTACGGGAGCAATGTCTCCTTTTTAGCCTAACTGGCAACTCCTGAGAGAAGAGATCCCTGCGGTCAGGAGTCCAGCGTTCAAAATGGCTGCCACAAAAAAAAACGAACAAACCTTAAAAGGTTACTCCGTATGTGGAACCTTTGCAGCCTGTGGTCATGCTCGGCACATACACCCATGCACTAGAATGACTGTACAATCTCTTTACTGCGATGCAGAGATACTCGGGATCCTCCTAGGATGCCGGCACTCTCCTCGGCAGATGTGAACTGTGGCTTTAACACAGGACAATAACAGGCAGTATTTTTTTTTTTTCGTGACACCATTTGAGTTTCATTTAAATAATGAAGACACTGTATATATATTTATATATATTAGATGAGCCTGTGCAGCAAAATTGTTCGTAGAGTCACCAGAAGACAGCCAGCGATGGACAGGTGAGGAGGGCGCGCCGATATTCACACTGCGGTTAATGAAAAATGGGGGGTGGGGGGAGGGGTGTAGTGACATTCTGAATGGGGGGGGGGGGGGGGGCGAAGAGGCCATGAAGGATTCTGGGAGATGGGGAGGGGTTGTATTAACAGGAACAGCCACCTTCACTGACAGGGGCTTCTTGGGGCTTTTCCAGTTTGATGTCGATCACTGAGAGGGGGAAAAAAAAGTTAAGGAAAACAGATTTGTCTCGAGGAATCGGAACTTGAATATTAGAAAGCAAGCATGTACATTTCCCTGTTAGGCTCCATTCACACCTAGGCGTTTTTACGCCTGAAGCCCGACGCCGCAGCAGCCCCTAATATGCTGGAGGGGTGATTTTACATTGCACTCCACACCGAAACGCCGTACGCCTGAAGCTCAAAACAAGTCCCGGACCCTTTTTTTCAGGCGGCTTCAGCGTTCGGCATAGGAGATGTGGACCTGGGGGTTAAAATCGCGGCGCTTTGTCGCCGCAAATCGCGGTACAAAACGCTGCAATTTGTCGCCGCAATTTGCGGGACAAAACGCCGCGATTAGGTGTGAATGCAGCCTCATTGCTTTGTGATGTCGCAGAGCAACAATCAATATGTTGGCCAGGAGTGACTGTTACAGCTCCAAAGCATCTCATAGTACGCAAGGGTGGACTCCTATTAACCACTTGCTTACTGGGCACCTTTACCCCCTTCCTGCCAAGGCCCATTTTCAGCTCTGCGCGGTCACATTTTGAATGACAAGTGCATGGTCATGTAACACTTTACACATATGACATTTTTTTTCTCACAAAAATAGAGCTTTGTTTTGGTGGCATTTAGTCACCACTGGGCTTTTTATTTTTTGCTAAACAAAAAAATATAATAAAAAAAATAACAAATAGAGACTAAGGCTCCTTGCACACGGAGCGGTCCGTTTTTCGGTCCGCTCCGTGTGTCCGTCAACTCAGCGGGGGGTCTCCGCTCAGCTGTTGGCGGACAGGGCGGTCCCCGCACACTGTGCAGGGACCGCCCCGTTTCTCCTCCGCTCTCCCCTATGGGGAGTCGGATGGAAACGGACCGTCTGTCCGTTTGCATCCGATCCGATCCACCGGACGGAAGAAAAATAGGGTTTTCTTCCGTCCGCAAAACGGATCCAGACGGACGCGGATCGTAGGCGGACGTTAGCGGATGCATCATCCGCTAACGGATCCGCTCCCATAGGGGCACATTACAAGTCCGTAAACGGACTTGTAATTAGCGGACCGTTCGTCCGCTCATGTGAATGGGGCCTTAAACGTTTTTTAAAACAGGTAATTTTGCTCATTCACCGATGAGGCTGCACCGACCGGCGTCTCTCCCTGTAAGGGGGGGAATCTTCCCTGATAAGCAACACATTGAAATGGGATTTCGGCTGAAGCGTTTTCTTCTACGTTTGGCAAACTGCAGCAGACAAATGCCCGTCAGGTTATCATGGCAACGCCTGCATTCCCCTTGCACCGGTTTTCAGAAGCACCCCTCTTATCGTTCAGATCAATATAGCGGCTTGTCTCCCCGCTGCACACACACCAAGACATTGTCATAGAAGGACGGCTTGTCTCCCTGCTGTACACACACACCGAGACATTGTCATAGGACAGCTTGTCTCTCCGCTGTACACACACACACACACACACACACACACACACACACACACACACACAGTCATAGGACAGCTTGTCTCCCCGCTGTACACACACACACACACACACACACACACACACCGAGACATTGTCATAGGACAGCTTGTCTCCCCGCTGTACACACACACACACCGAGACATTGTCATAGGACGGCTTGTCCCCCCGCTGTATATATATACACACACACACACACACACACACACACACACACACACACACCGAGACATTGTCATAGGACGGCTTGTCCCCCCGCTGTACACACACACACACACACACACACACACACACACACCCCGAGACATTGTCATAGGACAGCTTGTCTCCCCGCTGAACACACACGGAGACATTGTCATAGGACAGCTTGTCTCCCTGCTGTACACACACACACACACACCGAGACATTGTCATAGGACAGCTTGTCTCCCCGCTGTACACACACACACACCCCGAGACATTGTCATAGGACAGCTTGTCTCCCCGCTGTACACACACACACCGAGACAGTGTCATAGGACGGCTTGTCCCCCCGCTGTACACACACCGAGACATTGTCATAGAAGGACGGCTTGTCTCCCTGCTGTACACACACCGAGACATTGTCATAGAAGAAGGGCTTGTCCCCCCGCTGTACACACACACACACACACACACACACTGAGTCATAGGATAGCTTGGCCCCCCCCGCTGTACACACACACACTGAGACACTGTCATAGAAAGACAGCTTGTCCCCCTGCTGTACACACACTGAGACATTGTCATAGAAGGACGGCTTGTCTCCCCGCTGTACACACACCAAGACATTGTCATAGAAGGACGGCTTGTCTCCCCGCTGTACACACACCGAGACATTGTCATAGGACAGCTTGTCTCCCCGCTGTACACACACACACACACACACACACACACACACACACACACACACACCCCGAGACATTGTCATAGGACAGCTTGTCTCCCCGCTGTACGTGTACACACACACACACACACACACACACACACACACACACACACCGAGACATTGTCATAGGACGGCTTGTCCCCCCGCTGTACACACACACACACACACACACCGAGACATTGTCATAGAAGGACGGCTTGCCTCCCCGCTGTACACACACCTGGACATTGTCATAGAAGGACGGCTTGTCTCCCCGCTGTACACACACTGAGACATTGTCATAGAAGGACGGCTTGTCCGCCCCCTGTACACACACCGAGACATTGTCATAGAAGGAGGGCTTGTCCCCCCGCTGTACACACACACTGAGTCATAGGACAGCTTGGCCCCCCCGCTGTACACACACCGAGACATTGTCATAGAAGGACGGCTTGCCTCCCCGCTGTACACACACCGAGACATTGTCATAGAAGGAGGGCTTGTCCCCCCGCTGTACACACACACTGAGTCATAGGACAGCTTGGCCCCCCCGCTGTACACACACCGATACATTGTCATAGGATGGCTTGCCTCCCCGCTGCACACACACCGAGACATTGTCATAAAAGGATGGCTTGTCCCCCCCCTGTACACACACTGAGACATTGTCATAGAAGGACGGCTTGTCTCCCCGCTGTACACACACCGAGACATTGTCATAGAAGGAGGGCTTGTCTCCCCGCTGTACACACACCGAGACATTGTCATAGAAGGACGGCTCTGTCTGCTCGCCGACACATCCAGACAAAACAGAGGAAATCTCCGACAATGAAAGATGACGGCACGAAGATTGCAGAGCCTCAGACGCGGCTTTCAAAGCCTAATCAGCGACAAAGAACACAACGCACATAAAACGTGACCGAGCACGGGCGCTGCTGTGCCCTGCATCTCACCCCAATTATCTTTTGACATGCCACTCTCTGTCACATGTGCCACTGTAGAACGGCTCGTCTGATCTTTTTTCCAGTATAATTTGTGCATTGGATACATAATTACTGATCTGATCATTTTCAGGGTAGAACCGTTGATGGCACTGGTTAGTTCTGGATTGGAAACCTGTCTGGTCACTATTGTGTCACCCTATAATAAGCCACCTCTCTCCCAGGTGTACACGTTTTTGGATTGCTCTGCAGACAGATCCCTACCTATACATCTGACTGACCGTCTTCTACAGTCTGTGGGCAGTTTAAGCTTTAATCAGGGGGCACTGTATGGTTCAGAGAACCGAAGACACAGGGCTTTGGCTTTCCCTTTGTGCCCTGGGCTTGCCAAAAGGTAAAAGCTGACCTAACCTTAGTGACAGTCCCAAGGAAATACGATGACAGACAGCACATGGTGCGATGCTGAGGTTTCTTTGGTTGGTGTAGCTCTTTGGGGCTGTGGGGATCCTGGACTGGGGGGTGGGAGTGGTCACGGGGGCCAGAGGGAGCCTGGACTAGGGAGGGAGTGGTCACGGGGGCCAGAGGGAGCCTGGACTAGTGAGGGAGTGGTCACGGGGGCCAGAGGGAGCCTGGACTAGTGAGGGAGTGGTCACGGGGGCCAGAGGGAGCCTGGACTAGTGAGGGAGTGGTCACGGGGGCCAGAGGGAGCCTGGTGAGGGAGTGGTCACGGGGGCCAGAGGGAGCCTGGACTAGTGAGGGAGTGGTCACGGGGGCCAGAGGGAGCCTGGACTAGTGAGGGAGTGGTCACGGGGGCCAGAGGGAGCCTGGACTAGTGAGGGAGTGGTCACGGGGGCCAGAGGGGCCTGGACTAGTGAGGGAGTGGTCACGGGGGCCAGAGGGAGCCTGGACTAGTGAGGGAGTGGTCACGGGGGCCAGAGGGAGCCTGGACTAGTGAGGGAGTGGTCACGGGGGCCAGAGGGAGCCTGGACTAGTGAGGGAGTGGTCACGGGGGCCAGAGGGAGCCTGGACTAGTGAGGGAGTGGTCACGGGGGCCAGAGGGAGCCTGGACTAGTGAGGGAGTGGTCACGGGGGCCAGAGGGAGCCTGGACTAGTGAGGGAGTGGTCACGGGGGCCAGAGGGAGCCTGGACTAGTGAGGGAGTGGTCACGGGGGCCAGAGGGAGCCTGGACTAGTGAGGGAGTGGTCACGGGGGCCAGAGGGAGCCTGGACTAGTGAGGGAGTGGTCACGGGGGCCAGAGGGAGCCTGGACTAGTGAGGGAGTGGTCACGGGGGCCAGAGGGAGCCTGGACTAGTGAGGGAGTGGTCACGGGGGCCAGAGGGAGCCTGGACTAGTGAGGGAGTGGTCACGGGGGCCAGAGGGAGCCTGGACTAGTGAGGGAGTGGTCACGGGGGCCAGAGGGAGCCTGGACTAGTGAGGGAGTGGTCACGGGGGCCAGAGGGATCCTGGACTAGGGAGGGAGTGGTCACAGGGGGCCAGAGGGACCCAGGACTAGGGAGGGAGTGGTCACAGGGGGCCAGAGGGACCCAGGAGTAGGGAGGGAGTGGTCACGGGGGCCAGAGGGACCCAGGACTAGGAAGGGAGTGGTCACGGGGGCCAGAGGTACCCAGGACTAGGGAGGGAGTGGTCACGGGGGCCAGAGGGACCCAGGACTAGGGAGGGAGTGGTCACGGGGGCCAGAGGGACCCAGGACTAGGGAGGGAGTGGTCACGGGGGCCAGAGGGACCCTGGACTAGGGAGGGAGTGGTCACAGGGGCCGAAGGGACCCTGGACTAGGGAGGGAGTGGTCACGGGGGCCGAAGGATCCTGGACTAGGGAGGGAGCGGTCACAGGGCCAGTGGGATCCTGGATGGGGGGGGGAGGGGGGGTGTGGGAGTGGTCACAGGAGCGGAGGCATCCTGGACTGGGGGGGGAGGGGGTTTGTGGTCTCAGGGATCCTGGATTGGATCAGTGCTTCTCACCCCTGTCCTCAAGTACCCCCAATAGGCCATGTTTGCAGGATTTCCTTCATCTTGCAAAGGTGCTTTAAATCAGAGTCTTGGTAATTTAGACAGCTATTTTATTATCTAAGAGAAATTCCTAAAACATGGCCTGTTGGGGGTACTGGAGGACAGGGTTGAGATTGAACCACCAGAGTTGTTCATGGGGCTGGAGGGATCCTGGACAGAGCTTTTGGGGCTCAGGGGGATCTTGGACTGAATCACAGGGCTGTAAGTGTAAGATTCTAAATATTCTTTGGCTGGTATCTACAAGAGCAATAAAGTGGATGCACAAGCAGCGGGACTGAAATTCTTTTGCGGCCCGATTTCTTAGACTTATTTTTACTGACAGAGTTGCTTTAAGAATTAGCAGTCCAATGGCTGACCAGGGCTGTCTGAGTGTTTTAGCCCAGCTTCATTGTGCCTTAGGGGTCTGAGAATTAAACTCATACAACCTGGTACAGAATAACCCCAAATCAGAAATGGTTCGGGACTCTCAAGACTAAAGAAACAAGGAAATGCAAAATACTGTATATTGAGCAATTAAAAAAGGAAAATTCCATCTTCTGCAAAAAAATAAATAAATTGGACCTACATACATGTGCAAAGCATTAAAACTGCAATCAATGGACTGTGAATGCTACCTCCAGCTCTGGTCTGTACCGAGGGGAATGGACCTTCAAGTGTGACAATGGCGCTGAACTTCTGCTCCACTGAGAACTACTAGTCCCTATACTGCGGTGGCAGATGGTAGTTTTTTCATTTACAGATCTCTGTAAATAAATGATGCAGCTTTGTTGGAAGAGCCACGGACAGCCACGTTAAATTCAAATCAGATAGGAACTGGCAGGGAGGAAAACCCCCAATTCTGTAGGGGGATGGAGGGAGCGGGAACGTCTGTGGACGCCGACACGGGGAACGGAGGGAGCGGGAACGTCTGTGGACGCCGACACGGGGAACGGAGGGAGCGGGAACGTCTGTGGACGCCGACACGGGGAACGGAGGGAGCGGGAACGTCTGTGGACGCCGACACGGGGAACGGAGGGAGCGGGAACGTCTGTGGACGCCGACACGGGGAACGGAGGGAGCGGGAACGTCTGTGGATGCCTACGTTACACCCTAAAAATATGTACAACATGAAAATACGGGTAGGTTTTAAATGGAAGTGTGGATCTTAGGAGACCAGTTATTTTTCCCTCCAGCATTCGGCCATGTGGTCTCTGCCCGAGGAGCTCTGTGTGAATGATCTCCATACCATCAGACTGACACAGACCCCATTGCCAAAGGCTCAGCGCTGATCACATGGCCAGACAGCCCACCTTACTACAGAACACCCCCCTCAGGTCTATAGAACGTTCTCAGACATCAGGAAAGGATACTGTCTTCTCTGCTCTTGTCCTGTGAACTTTCCATGCCGGGCAGCGCCGCTGCCACACGTCTGAAAAGCTGGAAGACACAAGAAAAGAAAAAAAAACAATAAAATGCAGCAAAAAATAAAATAAATGGGTGGAGCATTGGGGCGGAGCCAGAAGCATCTCCTTACCTGTTTTACATTATATCCGGCTTTAGCGCTGGTCTCGATAAACATTACACTCAGCTCCTTGGCTTTCCTCTCCCCCTCCTCAATGGACACTTGCCTGTGGAAGGAATAAACCATACCAGGTTACAGAAAAAGGAAGATCTCCAACAATAAACCCTTTATTATAAAAAAGGGATTTTTAAATACAGCTTACCTGTAAAATCCTTTTCTTGGAGTACATCACGGGACACAGAGCGGCATATTCATTACTATATGGGTTATATGGAGTACCTTCAGGTGTGGACACTGGCAATCTCAAACAAACAGGAAGTCCCTCCCTATATAACCCCCTCCCCTAGAGGGAGTCCCTCAGTTTTGTAGCAAGCAGTATGCCTCCCAAAATGTTCCCAAAAAGAGGGATGGGAGCTCTGTGTCCCGTGATGTACTCCAAGAAAAGGATTTTACAGGTAAGCTGTATTTAAAAATCCCTTTTTCTTTCTCGTACATCACGGGACACAGAGCGGCATATTCATTACTATATGGGATGTCCGAAAGCAATGCTTTAATGAGGGGAGGGAGACATCTTCCAAAGAAGGACTTAATTTAGAGGTATACTCAAATACTAGTAAATCCAACCTAAACGAGAAATGTAAATCTCAAATCTAAATCAAGGGAGCCCCCTCAGATCCTGAGGAGCTTGAATCGCGGCCTGTAGTACTGACTGCCCAAAGGCTGTATCCGCATTCCTTCTTACGTCCATTTGATAAAATTTTGTAAACATGTGGACTGACGACCACGTTGCTGCCTTGCATATTCGAGCCATAGAGATCTGATGATGATGTGCTGCCCAGGAGGTGCCCATGGCCCTGGTAGAATGGGCCTTTGCCGACAAAGGAGGAGGCAACCTCTTCAAACCGCAGGCCTGAACGATTAATTGTTTAATCCATCTTGCGATGGTGGATCAAGCAGCTGCCTGACCCATCTTGGGCCCTTCCGGTAAAACGAACACCACATCTGTTTTCCGAACCTTCTCTGTAGCTTTAAGATAGGCCTTTATGGCCCTGACAATATCCAACGTATGCAGCAACCCCTCCTTTCTAGAGGTGGGTTTTGGAAGAAGGATGGAGGTACCACATCCTGGTTTAGGTGGAAACTGGATATAACCTTTGGTAGAAAGGAAGAATGAGGACGGAACCCCGCCCTATCCTTATGTAAAATGAGATATGGTTCCTTACAAGATAAGGCTGCCAATTCCGATACTCTCCTGGCCGAAACTATGGTGATCAGAAATACCGACTTTCTAGTCAGTAAAACCAAGGTACCTCAGCCAATGGCTCAAGGGGTTGTTTCTGTAGAGTTGACAGAACAAGATTTAAGTCCCATGGACAAAGTGGTGATTTGACCGGAGGATTAACACGTAAGACTCCCTGTACGAAGATCTTAACCAGCGAGTGGGCGGCCAGCGGCCTCTGAAATCACACTGATAAGGCTGAAATCTGTCCCTAGATCGTGCTTAATGCCAGGCCTTTATCCACTCCTAGCTGGAGGAAACGTAATACTCTATCAATGGTATACTTGCGGGAAACCCATCTCTTAGCCTCACACCAGCCTACGTAGGCCCTCCAAACCCTGTAACAAAATTACCCTGGAGGCCGGCTTTCTAGCCTCAATGAGGGTAGGGATTACCTGCCTAGACAGACCTCTACCCCTGAGAATCAGGGATTCAGCCGCCAGGCCGTCAAATTTAGACGCCGTAATGCAGGGTGGAGGATCGGGCCTTGTGAGAGTAGGTCTGGCCCTAGAGGAAGAGTCCAAGGGCCTCCCGCTGCCAATTTCAGGACTAGTGAGTACCATGCCCTCCGGTACCAAGCTGGGGCTACCAGGATAACCAGCCTGTGGTATGATCCTGCGCCGCAGGCGGGGTAGTAACTGCAGTGGGGGAAATGCATATAGAAGTTATGATTGATGCCAAGGGCAAACCAACACATCGGTTCCGCAGGCCATAGGGTCCCTCGTTCGAGACCTGAACCTGTCTAGCTTCTTGTTGAATCCTGATGCCATGACCTCCACTTCTGGCACTCCCCACTTCTGGCAGATTGTCTGAAAAAAACTTGTGGATGCAGAGACCACTCCCCCGGCGACAGGGTTTGGCGACTTAGGAAGTACGCCTGCAGGTTGTCCACCTCGGGAATGAATGTCGCCGATATGCAGGGTACATAAACCTCTGCCTACCGAAAAACCAAGCTCCTCTCACTCTGAGTGGCTTGACTCTTGGTTCCCCCTTGGTGGTTCACCTATATGCCACCGCTGTGGCCTTGTCTGAATGACTTCTCACCGAGGACCCCTGTAATCTGGATGTCTATGCCAGGAGGGCTAGCTGAGCCGCTCAGAACTCCCAGACCTTGATGGGCAGCTGCCTCTCCGCCTCTGCCCAAGTTCCTTGGCGAGTGAACTTGTTCAAGACCGCTCTCCAGCCTTCCAGACCACTGGGCAGAACCAAGCTGCTAGAATTGCTGCCTGTAGGACACGAGCGTGGAAGCGTGTGGTATTGCCTCGAACATGGCCATCGCATACATAGGCGAATAGTTGGCTCCTTTTTTGCTTAGAACCAACTGAATCAATCTCTTGATAGCCTCGACCTTTACCAGGGGCAGGAACATCCATCTTCTGTTCTGTGTCTAATCTCGTGCCGAGATATTCCAACTGCTTTGTAGGTTGAAATGCTGATCTTTCCCCGGTTTAGGACTCAGCCGAACCTCTCGAGGTACTGAACCATGAGGGCTACTACGCATTCCACCAAGGAAGCGAGTGATCTTATGATTAAGAGGTCGTCCAGGTATGCTAGGACCGAGATCCCTTGGATCCTTTGGACTGACTAGAATAGGAGCTAGGACCTTCGTGAATACCCGGGGGCCGTAGCCAGCCCGAAGGGGGGCGCCACAAAATGGAAGTGACGCTGTATCACTGCGAAGCGTAAAAACAAAAATATTTGATGTGGCTGAAAGACCTGGTACATGAAGGTAACCCTCCTTTATGTCTATAGAAGCCCGATCCTTCTGGAGTGTGGCGGCTGCTGGCCAAACGGATTCTATCCGGAAAGAGCGAACCCTTAGGTAAGCATTTAAACCTTTTAGGTCCAAAATTGGTCTGACATTGCCGATGAGCCTTGGTATGACAAACAGATTGGAATAGAAACCTAGCCCCTGTTCTTGGGCTGGTACCTCTACCATTATGCCCTGGTAAAGCAGGTGATCCAATGCTGCCCGCATTGAGGCCTTCCTTGTGGAGGAAATTTTAGAAATTCTAATCTGTAGCCTGCGGCCACAGATGATCGGACCCCCTCTGTCGGGGACCGATCCCCAGAGGCCTGTCCTTGCGATCCATTGTTAAAAGTTTGATCGCGCAGGAGGACCGTACTGCCTGAAATTTGAGGGCCCTGGAACCGGGGGGAGCTGCCCTTTTAAACGCAGGACCCCGGAACTTCCTTTGACTGGTAAAAGGGTACTTTTGCCACTTGAAACAGTCTGAATGTATTTATCCCGATCTTTCCATGGAAGGGCAAACCTGCCAGCAGTCTTTTACATGGGGCTCGGCCGCCCAGTTCTTCAACCAAAAGAGCCTTCTCATATGCACTAAAAAATAGTGACAACGAGACGCCTGCTGGATGGAGTCTTTTTATAACCTCTACCGCAAAGCACAGAGCTCTGGGAATATCCAATAACTCCTCTGCCTATCGGGCAGGGATGTCTAAGCATCTGTTTTGTCAGGTTCCTTAATGCCTGAAAAAAACTCCAATTGTAGCCACTGCTGGCTGTAGCCAGGGATGCTGGAAAAAGTGTCTCTAAACGTTTATCGACCGGGACCTTAAACATTTGTATGTTTCCCCTTAGGCCAGTTAATGATTTATTCACCCATGAGATGGCTGCGTCCACCGTTGGGAGCGCCCCCTTTCTGTAGAAAAATGTCTTTTCCATAGGGTAACAGAAAACCTTCCAGGTGATCTCCTATCCAGGCACTAACCAGGCCCTACCCTGCTTAGCCTCCGAGATCAGACGAGATCGGGCGCTTTCCGGGAGATGCGGCCTCAAGGACCTCACGGGTAGTTGAAAAGCAGTGCCCGAACCGGGACCGGCACCCTGGACCCTCAGATCAAAAGTCCGATGCTCTACCAACTGAGCCATCCGGGCCCCTTTTAAAGAGCACTTGGTCAGGGGAAAGAGTGCCTGCAAGCACAAATATTTCCTGGCAGACGTGCATAAAGACTACCCTCTCGTCAGCTTTAGGCGGCAGAAAAAATTCTGTCCGGTCGCCCCAATCCTGGAAAAACCAATTCCTCTAACAGAGGATGGGCCAGAAAAGCTGCGTTGCTTAAAGGCGCTTTTAAAAAAGAACCCAAAGAGGATACCGCAGGAACTTGAGGCTCTGGAAATGGCAAATTGAATGCCAAGCGGACCATGTCTGTCAAAGACTGGACCCACAGACTCTCCGCCTGGGAGGCTGAAAACGATTCTACAGTGGTAGATCCTCTAGGTTCTGTCCCTTTTGGCGATGGGGATCTAGTCCGCTTCTTGCCAGAAAAAGAGCCAGCGATCATAGCTGTTAACCTCTTTTCTCTAGCCCCCCTAGGGTGACGGCTAGCATCTCCTCTGTGATAACACAGGGTTGGGCCGACCTGGGCCAGCCTCAGCACCAGACCCCCTTAATGGCTTATCCAGGGTGACCCCTATAGGAATAACCTGTGGGGAAAGTATTGGCATATTATCAGAACCAGAGGAGGAACCCCTTTGTCTTTGCCTTTTCTCTTTATTTTTATTTTTTTTGTGTTTTGATCCTGAACCCTTGGAAGCCATAATACAAAACCGAAGGACTCCGCTTACAACAACAGACTGTTATAGCCAGGAGTACAAAAAAATAAGGTTTAGGGGACAATAGGATCACTAATGCCCCAAAACCGGTGGGGCTCAGTATGTTTTATTTTATATATTATTCACCACATACAGCCCCACCCCCAACATGTTTGCCAGCATTCAACCTGTTGCCAAGGGGATTTTGGCTTAACAAAAAGTATTGGAGCTGACTCCAGCATGTAGTACCCCTTCTCGCCACCGGGAGTCACTGTGCTGCCAGCTCTACGTCCTCTCTCTCCAGCTCAGCTCTGAACTGAGCTAAGAACGCGCCTGCTGTGTATAACAGCAATTAAAGGCACGCCCACTCTACACTGCAGTCACACTCCCCGCCCCCCCCCTCCCGAACGGCGCGAAAAATTTTCTATATGCATGCGCGCGTGCACGCGCGCGCGACTGTCGGGGGAGGAGAGCCCAGGAGGAGACGCACTCTGGAGCCCAGGAATGCAGGTTGGAGGACGCATCAGGCGGCAGATTTGAATCCCGGCAAGGTAAGGCTAACACAGGGCCCTAAGGAGTCCCTTTAGCCTAGAGACAGATCTTTTTTTTTTTTTTTTTTTTTAAAAGATCTCAACCAGCGAGCAGCAGGTAGCTAGCAAACATACATAGATAGGTAGGGGGATCAAGTTATGGGGGGAAACATTTCAGGGCATCCTGTCTATCAGACATAGTGACCATGGTGCCAATGCAGAGCATACTCAGGCTATCCCCCTTAAGATCTCCCCTGGAGAGCCTGCTGTCGAACCAAGTCCCGCAGGCTCCCCTCTTACCTGCTCCATGCCGCAGGACGTTTTGCAAAACGGTCCAATCTTCTCCCATCTCCGTGGGTAGCGTAGTAGACCTTCAGGCCCTGGGGTCCTATGAAGGTACCCACTGTCCTGGACCTATATAGCACCCTGGCAAACAGGAACTTATGGTCTTTACAAACTCCAAGTCCTGGGCCCAGGGTCCAGCCCTCCAAAGAGGAGCATTATAGGCAAAACCCCACGGTTTGGGGCCCGGGTACTGTCCACTTTGGCACTGCGGCTCCTTGGACAGATCCGGTTAGCCCGCCCTTAATCCCAAGGATGTGGAGCAAAGCTATTCCGTGACCAACACCTAAGACACTGGCGAAAGAACTGAGGGACTCCCTCTAGGGGAGGGGGTTATATAGGGAGGGACTTCCTGTTTGTTTGAGATTGCCAGTGTCCACACCTGAAGGTACTCCATATAACCCATATAGTAATGAATATGCCGCTCTGTGTCCCGTGATGTACGAGAAAGAAATATATACAGCAAATCAATGAACTTGGGGTCCAATTGGCATTAAAATTGTAAAAAAATCAAAAAAAATAATGAACTCATCACTACTCAAATGCCTATCCATTGGTGGAACCAACGACTTGACTGGCAGCTCCATTCCACCCCGCTATGTCTGGGGGAGGATTGATGTGTTCTGCTGATTGTCACTGCAGCTTAGTCCTACCCACTGAGCCAACATCGGTGGACCGTGCCTGTGTAATGTGCGCCTGACATTCACAGACATGACGGGAATTGTAGTTCCTCAACAACTGGAGGGCCACAGTTTGGAGACCCCCTGCTGTGGAGGATACTCTATTGCCAGGACTAGAACCACATCTAAGGGCAATAGCAAGCTCCAGTGCTCCAGGGGTTGTCTTTTTTTAAATAACAAACATTACATACTTACCTCCACTCTGCAGTTTGTTTTGCACAGGGTGCCCCCAATCCTCCTCTTCTGGTGTCCCCCGGCAGCGCTATCCGACCCGCATCGGTAAACCCACTAGGAGACGCGCTCTCCCTAGGGGTTACCTTGCGGGCGTGCTCCCGACACAGAATGCCGGACTCAACTCCGCCCCCTGGCGCCCCCGCGTCATTGGATTTGATTGACAGCAGCGTCAGAAGGTGAAAAATGAGTTGAGTTGGGCATAGATGGGTAGAATTTCAAATGGAAATTCCTGCGAAAATAAGGTTTAAAGTTCATCTTTTTAATTATTTGTGGGTGTAATTGAAGTTAGTTTTCGACTGCAGTGACGAGAAGATTTGAAGGCTCGGGATGGAAAATATTTCACGAATGAACGAATTTCAGCACATGCGGTTTTCAATCTGTAGAGTCCATTCCTTCCAAAATCAAAATGTTACAAGCAACTAAATCTTTCGAATGACAAACGAGTGTTGCGAGATACGTTCTGATAATTTTCCTAAGAATTTTTGTTTTGAAATCTATCTACTGTACATACTCGAGTATAAGCCGAGTTTTTCCAGCACATTTTTTTGTGCTGAAAATGACCCCCTCGGCTTAGACTCAAGTCACCTTTTTGTGCCTGATCTCCCGGACTTTGGGGACCCGGTACCGGCCGGCTGTAGGTCCCCTGGATCCCAAACTTGGCACACATGTAGCCCCACTCTTCTTTTACAAGTCAGTTGTCCGGGGAACCAACGGCCGGGGAGCACCGATTTTTCAAATCCGGGCACCCCCTCCATAGACTCCCATGTTAAATAGTAATTTGACCAGTGATTTTGAGGACCCGGTACCGGCCGGTCCTAGGTCCCCTGGACTCGGAACTTGGCACACATGTAGCCCTATTTCTCCTCTACAAGTGTGCAAAGTTTGTTGTCTGGGGCACCTATTTTTCAAAGCCGGGCACCCCTTTCATAGACTCCAATGTTAAACGTCAGTCTAGTCATGGGCATCGTGAGCAGGGGCACTGGGAGACATGCATTTTCAATACGTTTTCGCATTTTTTTGGTGGTAAAATTAGGTGCTCCGGATTATATTCGGGTCGGCTTATACTTGAGTATATACGGTAGGGTTGTCCTGATACCACTTTAAGACCAAGTACAAGTACCGATACTTTATTTCAAGTACTCGCCGATACCCGTACTTTTTTTTTTAATGTCATGTGTCAGTATTTTTAATTTTATAAAAAAATTTTTTTTACCATTTTTACTTTTTTACAATGCTTTCTTGGAGGGGTGGATGTGTCCGTGTGTTTTTTATTTTAATATGTTTTAGGAGACGGAGGGGGGAGAGCAGTGCGGCAGCGGCACCGAAGGGGGAGAGCAGTGCGGCACCGATGGGGGAGAGCAGTGCGGCACCGATGGGGGAGAGCAGTGCGGCACCGATGGGGGAGAGCAGTGCGGCACCGATGGGGGAGAGCAGTGCGGCACCGATGGGGGAGAGCAGAGCGGCACCGATGGGGGAGAGCAGAGCGGCACCGATGGGGGAGAGCAGAGCGGCACCGATGGGGGAGAGCAGAGCGGCACCGATGGGGGAGAGCAGAGCGGCACCGATGGGGGAGAGCAGAGCGGCACCGATGGGGGAGAGCAGAGCGGCACCGATGGGGGAGAGCAGAGCGGCACCGATGGGGGAGAGCAGAGCGGCACCGATGGGGGAGAGCAGAGCGGCACCGATGGGGGAGAGCAGAGCGGCACCGATGGGGGAGAGCAGAGCGGCACCGATGGGGGAGAGCAGAGCGGCACCGATGGGGGAGAGCAGAGCGGCACCGATGGGGGAGAGCAGAAGGGCAGCAGCAATGGATGGGGAGAGCAGAACGGACGGGGGAACTGGGAGGAGGATACAGGGAAAGTTAGGTATCAGGTGAAGTATCGGAGCATTTCCCCAAGTACAAGTACTTGGGGAAGTGCTTGGTATCGGTCCCGATACAGATACCGATACTAGTATCAGGACAACCCTAACATACAGTATGTAGGGTGACATGAATGGGAGCATTCCCCACCCCACAGTAAACATTTTCTTGCTGTGTCCCGGCTGGACTAATTCTGCCCATTTATGGTACTTAAAAAAAAAAAAAGATCAAAGGACAGAGAGAGCCGTACTAACTGGACAGGATTTCTAACCATTTCTGACCCTTTTCAAAGCAAACTGGAGCCCTACTTTAAAGTTCAGGTTGACGTTACCTCTTATCAGCAAGATCTGTTTTATTTCCCACCAGCATGATGATGACATCACTCCCCCGCTCCGTCCTGACATCATCAATCCACTTTGTTGTTTGTTGGAATGAGTTCACGTCTAATGAGGAACAGCAGAAGACAGGTTAATAGAGGACAATAGAGGACAACGAGAGCGCACAGCGCTGAACCCTACGGTAACCTGGCACATTCCCTCCCACAGTCCCTGTAATGAGGCTTTCCTGGAACCACAAGAACACAAATATCTAAGAATGGCCGTCTCCTGAAATATCCCTATATATAGTGCACTGTGAGTTCCATCCCTAGTGAGAACCTGGCTCAGGATCCTGCATGTGTACTGGGAGGTTGGAGTTATGTCTTGAGGCTTGGGGGATGGGGAATATTATCAATTCACAGGAGGATCAATAAAGTCACGAGGGGAGGGGGGATCCTACACCGAATCATGAGGCACGGGGGGTGGCCTACAGATATTTGGTCACAGGGTGGTATAAGCCATGGGGCAAGAAGCATTCTGCTTTTAGTTACATGGCATGAGAGTGGGGGAGGGGGGTTGGGTTGTTAGAATAATTGAGTAACTGGATGCTTGAGTGTGTCTAGGATTTATCTTGGATTGATACAAATACACCAAATTTGCTAAACCTCTACTTCAATATGAACATTCGACAGAAGCAAGAGACTTATAATGCGTTTCCGCTAGACCGCTATGATTAAGGAGGTCTAGGTGAAAAACTCTAGAAGTTTTGTTTGCTACCATTGGATTTTTGCCGACTTAATAAAAAAAAAAAAAAACACTATCAAAAGGGTGTAACTGGCTCCAGCACCTTTGCTTGCATCTTGGATTGTGTTCATGGCTCGAGTGGACCTTGGATTAAGTAACAGCGCTCAAGGAAAAAACTTGGACTGAGTCATGAGGGCTTGAGTGGATCTTAGTCCAAAATTTTTCCTTGAGCCCATGACTAAATCCAAGATCTACTCAAACTCTGTGACTCGGTCCAAGATTGTTTCCTGAGCCCTAAGACAATCTAAGATCTCCCCTGAGCCCTCATGACTCAGTCCAAGATTTTTTCTTGAGCCCATGACTTAATCCATGATCCACTTGAGCCCCTGTGACTCAGTCCAAGACTCCTCCCTGAGCCCTGTGACTAAATCCAAGATCTACTCAAACCCTGTGACTCGGTCCAAGATTGTTCCCTAAGCCAAGATCCACTCGAGTCCTCATGACTCAGATTAAGTCATGGGCTCAAGGACAAATCTTGGACTGAGTCACGAGGGCTCGAGTGGATCTTATTTCAAGATTTTTCCTTGAGCCCATGACTAAATCCAAGATCGACTCAAACCCTGTGACTCGGTCCAAGATTGTTTCCTAAGGCCCATGACAATCTAAGATCTCCCCTGAGGCCTCATGACTCAGTCCAAGATTTTTCCTTGAGCCCATGACTTAATCCAAGATCCACTTGAGCCCCTATGACTCAGTCGAAGATCTACTCAAACCCTGTGACTCGATCCAAGATTGTAGCTAAGATCCACTCGAGTCCTCATGACTCAGATTAAGTCATGGACTCAAGGAAAAATTTTGGACTGAGTCATGAGGGCTTGAGTAGATCTTTGATTTAGTCATGGGCTCAAGGAAAAATCTTGGCCCGAGTCATGAGGGTTCAAGTGGATCTTAGTCCAAGATTTTTTCCTTGAGCCCATGACTAAATCCAAAATCTACTAAAACCCTGTGACTCAGTCGAAGAATGTTCCCTAAGCCCCATGACTTAATCGAAGATCTCCCCTGAGCCCTCATGACTCAGTCCAAGATTTTTCCTTGAGCCCATGACTTAATCTGAGTCATGAGGGTTCGAGTGGATCTTAAAGTAAGTCACGGGGCTTAGGGAACAATCTTGGACCGAGTCACAGGGTTTGAGTAGATCTTGGATTAAGTCATGAGCTCAAGGAAAAATCTTGGATTGAGTCATGAGGGCTCGAGTAGATCTTGGATTAAGTAACAGGGCTCAAGGAAAAATCTTGGACTGAGTCACGAGGGCTGGAGTGGATCTTAGAGTAAGTCACGGGGCTTAGGGAACAATCTTGGACCAAGTCACAGGGTTTGAGTAGATCTTGAATTTAGTCATGGGCTCAAGGAAAAATCTTGGACCGAGTCATAGGGTTTGAGTAAATCTTGAAATTAGTCACAGGGCTCAAGGAGGAATCTTTGACTGAGTCACAGGGGCTTAAGTGGATCTTGGATTAAGTCATGGGGTCAAGGAAAAATCTTGGACTGATCATGAGTGCTCAGGGGAGATCTTAGATTAAGTCATGGGGCTCAGGGAGGAATCTTGGACCGAGTCATTCGGGGTTTGGGGAAGATCTTATGTCACGGAACTTAGAGAAGGTACTGGGATGAAGTAATGGGGCAACTTGAATTGAGTCACTGGGGCTCGGAGGGATCAGAGGGCTCAGAGAAGAAGCTTTAAACAGAGTCACAAGGGCTCAGTGGGATCTTGCATTTAATAACGGGAAATGGAGAAATATTGGATTGAGTCATGAGGGGCATCTTTGTCCACCTCAGAGGGGGCTTTTGACCACTTTCTAAATTTCTGTAGCAGACAATAGGTTGGCACATTTGGTGTGAATACATTCCTGATTTATCTGGACTCCAAGGTTTACTTTGACTTGCTTTTTAATGACTCTTTCACAGAGCTGCATGGAGTGTTCATTTATCTTCATGGTGCAGATTATGCTATAAATTCCAGCCTTTCAGAAACGTGTATTTATAGCACAATCGTCTAAAACCCCTTGACTACGCACAGGCAATCTCCTATTCTAATTAATGGACTCTGGAAAAGAATCGGCTGCACCAGTGATGATGATTTGTGAGTGCCATATTAACCACTTAAGCCCCCGGACCAATATGCAGGTTAAGGACCTTGCCCCTTTTTTGTGATTCGGCACTGTGTCGCTTTGACTGACAATTGCGCAGTCGTGTGACGTGGCTCCCAAACAAAATTGGCGTCCTTTTTTCCCCACAAATAGAGCTTTCTCTCGGTGGTATTTGATCACCTCTGCGGTTTTTAGTTTTTGCGCTATAAACAAAAGTAGAGCGACAATTTTGAAAAAAAAAAAATGATTAAAATTTACTTTTTGCTATAATAAATTTCCCCTAAAAATATATATAAAAAAACGATTTTTTCCCCTCAGTTTAGGCCGATACGTATTCTTTTACACACATTATATATATATATATATATATTTTTTTTTTACGAAAAATGTGTTTATTGATTGGTTTGCGCAAAAGTTATATAGTGTTTACGAAATAGGGGGTAGTTTTATGGGGGTAGTTTTATGGCATTTTAATTAATATATTTTTTTTACTAGTAATGGCAGCGATCAGCGATTTTTTTTGGTACTGCGACATTATGGCGGACACATCGGACACTTTTGACAAATTTTTGGGACCATTGGCATTTTTATAGCGATCAGTGCTATAAAAATACATTGGATTACTATAAAAATGCCACTGGCAGGAAAGGGGTTAACACTAGGGAGCGAGGAAGGGGTTAAGTATGTTCCCTGGGTGTGTCCTAACTGTAGGGGGGGGTGGACTCACTGGGGAAATGACAGATCGCGGTTTATACATTGTATGAACAGAAGATCAGCATTTCTCCCCTGACAAGACCAGGAGCTGTTAGGGTCCCGGTCCTGTCAGGGGAGAAATGCTGATCTTCTGTTCATACAATGTATGAACAGCAATCTGTCATTTCCCCCATTGAGTCCAACCCCCTCCCCCCCCACAGTTAGGTCCTCGCTCTGTAACGAGCGATCGCGTGTGCCCGCCGATGATCACGCCCGCCAGGCACACGCACGGGAGTGGGGGGCGAGCGGGTGGCGCACGCGTGCCCCTATTGGCTGCTGGGAGAGGCGGCGTAGAGCTACGTGCTCTCGCCCAGCAGAGCCGACCTGCCGCCGTATAACTGCAGCGGCTGGTCGGCAACCAGTTAAAGGGGGGTGTATTTTAATGCAATTAGTTGCATAAAAAAAAAAAAAAAAAAAAAAACTTTGTAAACTTTATAGTGAATATATAGTAAAAATATCTACTGTAGCTTACCTTTAAAAACAAAACGAAACTATTAAACCACTTAAGGACCGCCGCACAACGATATACGTCGGCAGAAGGGCACGCCTGGGCACAAGGGCGTATATATACACGTCTCCTTTAAGAGCCCAGCCATGGGTTGCGAGCGCACCGCCGCCGGTAAGCTCGTGACCCGGTCCGAAGCTCCGTAACCGCAGGACCCGATCACCGCGGGTGCCCCACGATCGGTCACAGGAGCTGAAGAATGGGGAAAGGTGATTGTAAATAAACCTTCCCCGTTGTTCTCTGTGGCAGTGATCGTCTGTTCCCTATTATAGGGAACAATGATCACTGACGTCACACGTCCAGCCACGCGCTCCCCTACATTTAGAAACACACGAGGTCACACATAACCCCTTAGCGCCCCCCCTAGTGGTTAACTCCTTTTTACAGCAACCAGTGCATTTTTATAGCACTTTTCGCTGTGAAAATGACAATGGTCCCAAAAATGTGTCAAAAGTGTCCGCCATAATGTCGCAGTCACAAAAAAAAAACATGCTGATCGCCGCCATAAGTAGGATTTTTTTTTTTGGAACTAAAATGCCCTATTTTGTAAACGCTATCAATTCTGCACAAACCAATCTATAAACGCTTATTGCTAACTTTTTTTTTTACCAAAAATATGTAGGAGAATATGTATCGGCCTAAACGGAGGAATAATATAATTATATATATATATATATATATATTGGGGGGGATATTTATTATAGTAAAAAATAAAAAAAATATTTAATTATTTTCAAAATTGCCGCTCTTTTTTTGTTTATAGCGCAAAAAATAAAAACCGCAGAGGTGATCAAATACCACCAAAAGAAAAAAAGGACGCCAATTTTGTTTGGGAGCCAAGCCGCACGACTGCGCAATTGTCAGTTAAAGCGACGCAGTGCCGAATCGCAAACAGGGGCACGGTCCTAAACCTGCATAATGGACCGGGTCTTAACCGGTTAAACTCTCCCCTAAAATGATTCAAAGCCATTTCTTGGTTAGTGATCCCCCTAAACAGTCTTTATAATCTTATTTATCAGGATCTGTCAGGGTACCAGTTGTGGCTGCCTCCCTGGAAAAAATTATGTTATAGAAAAACTTGTTTTAGAAACACTCATTGTGATCAACTATAAGACCTCATGCATATTGAACATTTTTGCAGCGGCTCCTAGGGGGCGTCAACGTTTTTTCCTGCATCTAAAATCCCCCGAATATTAGGCTGCGTGTCGGGATTTCCGGTGCATTTAGTGGCAGCAAAAAGATCAACTGATCAAATAATTTATTCTCGACAATGAAATTAATTGCTTGAGTGCTGTACAAGCACCTAAAAACGCTTATAAAAGCGTTACACTTCTGCAAGCGTCCGGAATTTATTTTTTATTTTTTTGCAAGAATGCTGCTGATTTTAGGAAAAAAATAAAAATAATGTCCCATGTGCATGATGCCTTATGGCAGGGGTCTCCAAACTGTCTAAACATAGGGCCAGTTTAGGGTCCTTTCGATTTTAGGGGCCGGACTGTGGCCATCAAGGGGGAGTAGAAAATGTTTTGGCATCAGTTGGAGTAAACAATGCCCCATCGTTGGTGCTATTGGTATGAATGCCCCCCCCATCGTTGGCGCCACTGGTATGAATGGCCCCTTCCCCATCGTTGGCGCCACTGGTATAAATGGTCCCCCCCCCCCCATCGTTGGCGCCATTGGTATGAATGGTCTCCATCGTTGGCGCCATTGGTATGAATGGCCCCCCCCCCCTCCATCGTTGGCGCCATTGGTATGAATGGTCCCCCCCCCTCCATCGTTGGCGCCATTGGTATGAATGCCCCCCCCCTCCATCGTTGGCGCCATTGGTATGAATGCCCCCCCCCATCGTTGGCGCCATTGGTATGAATGCCCGTCCCCCCCATCGTTGGCGCCATTGGTATGAATGCCCGTCCCCCCCATCGTTGGCGCCATTGGTATGAATGCCCGTCCCCCCCATCGTTGGCGCCATTGGTATGAATGCCCGTCCCCCCCATCGTTGGCGCCATTGGTATGAATGCTGTCCCCCATCGTTGGCGCCATTGGTATGAATGCCCGTCCCCCATCGTTGGCGCCATTGGTATGAATGGTCCCCCCCATCGTTGGCGCCATTGGTATGAATGGTCCCCCCCATCGTTGGCGCCATTGGTATGAATGCCCCCCCCCCCATTGTTGGCGCCATTGGTATGAACTGTCCCCCCCATCCTTGGTGCCAATTGGACACCATTTTTGGTGTCATTCATGGGGGAATTGTGCCCCATCCTTTGTGTCACTGGGAGGAGCGGTGCCCTTTCACTGGTGCCAGTAAATTAAAGAGTGCTCCAAGGGCCGAATGAAAGCAAGCAAACGGGCCGCATCTGGCCCCGAGCCACAGTTTGGAGACCACTGCCTTATTGGAACTGTACACAAAATACGAGAGACAGCAGAGCAGAGGTTGAGAAGAAAGACAAATCGATAAGAGAAGAATAAAATAAAGAGGAAAAGAAGAAAAAAAAAAAGAGAGGGAACAAGAGTATGAGAAAATAACAAAAAAAAAACAACAATTGAAAAGAAACTGATCATGTGGTCATAGGATAATTATTGTCCCATTGCCTGAAGTTCGATTTCATGAATACAATACAAAACATTACCATAAATTGTCATAAACATCATATAGTTGCCAAGCACAGCTACGTCACAGAGCCAGCGCCCAGCACAGCAAGGTTTAGCCACATCACAATGAGACATGCATGGATCACGAGACACACGTAAACACACAGAGAGAGAGAGCGCACACAAGTGACATGCACACATAGCGCTCCGCTTATAACGGACTATGGCAGCCAGTAGGACGATGTTTTGTTAAGGACACTTAATGAAGTGGACCTGTTACCCAACACAAGGGGGGGGGGATAAGCCATTCGCTGGGGCGAGACAAAATTTTGAGCAAATCCAAAACACAGAATGGAAAGCCAGAGCTAAACGTCTCAGAAACGTCCCTTCCGCTTTGTGACCCGATAGGCCAAGCTTCAGAGACTAGTGGGATACCGGGGTTTGTGTTGTCCACTGCCCTTTATTGTGTCTATGGCCGTATGGGAAGGTAGCCACCCGCTACGGGCAATAAGAACTATTCCTAATGGGAAGCACACATTATACCCGACCCTACCAAGGCAGCAGAAGGCCTCCTACATACTGGACCGATTTGTAGCGACTTCTAGGGGCGCCCCATCTGCCTCTAAACTACCCCCCCAGGTTATTCGATGTGTCCATGCACACAGAGGCTTTTATCGGTGTATATTAGAAGGGGCTTTTAACCACTTAAGGACCGCCTCCTGCACATTTACGTTGGCAGAATGGCACAGGCATGTACCTGGACGTCCCCTTTAAGTGCCCAGCCGTGGGTCGCGGGTGCGTGCCCGCGACCCGAAGCTCCGTGACCCGCAGACCCAATCGGCGCCGGTGTCCCGCGATCGGTCACAGGAGCTGAAGAACGGGGAGAAGTATAAACAAACCTACCCAGTTCTTCACAGTGGCAGTGTCACTGATCGTCTGTTCCCTGATATAGGGAAAGGCGATCAGTAACGTCACAGCTATTTTCTGCATCCATATTGTTGTTTACTGTATATAAAAGTTACACAATCTTTGTTCTTTTTGATGTCTAGTATTGCCTGTCCAAAAGCTCCTGAGGAAGCTCTCCATGGAGCGAAACATGTAGAGCAAGTACAAAAGTCAATACTAAAATTGGTCTTCCCTGTATACATTTGGAGATCATTCACTTTTCATCTTATTGATGATTTTTTTATATATTTATTATCTGTTAAAAATAAAATTTTCTATTTTTCTATATTCCATTGTTGTCTACTATATTTATACTAGCACCACCTAAATAGTCCCTGGGGTCCTCTCTTTGTTCATTTTGTATTACATGGGATGAGGTGCTCGGAATCGATGATTCTTTGTCTACAAACTTTTTTTGTAAAATCACACGTCCAGCCCCACCCCCCTACAGGTAGAAACACAAGGGGTTAATGTGCCTGTGTGTGGTGTCAGTGTAGTGTTGTGCAGACTTACTGTGTGATGTGATCTCTCCTCAGCGGTGGTTGAAAAAAACGCAGAGAGCAGAGATCACATCACTTCCCTTTTCCTGTGTTTACACAGGAGGAGGAAGTGCAGAGCAGGGGAGCGCGCGCATTGGCTGGGAGCGATCCGGAGGGGGCGGACAAAAACGAATATCCGCCCCCTCGTTCAGCCACGGGGACCGCCGCATGGGGGGGGTCCCGACCGGACCCCCGACCCACGCCAAGGCTGCAACGTATATATACGTTGATGTGCATGTCTGTGCCATTCTGCCGACGTAAATGTACATGCGGCGGTCCATAAGGGGTTAAAGCGACGCAGTGCCGAATCGCAAAAACTGGCCAGGTCCTTTACCTGCATAATGGTCTGGGTCTTAAGTGGTAAAGAGGCATAAAAAGAAAACACTGCCAGTTTGGGCAGAAAAAAACGTTTGACGCTGCCAAATGTACCTAAAAGCTAGCACTTGACCAATAATTTATTTCATTTCAATGGCCAGAATAAATTATTATTCTGTCCAATTAAAATTAATGAACCCCCAAGCTCTTTACGCCTGTAAATGTGCCTGAAAGCTGTAGATGAAGGGTCTCAAACTGGCGTCCCTCCAGCTGTTGCACAACTACAAGTCTCATAATGCTTGTAACTGGCAGCCTTGCAATGCCTCATGGGACTTGTAGTTTCGCACCAGCTGGGGGGCCGCCAGTTTGAGACCCTACTTTAGATACTTTGACAAGCGTCAGGCATTTTTTTTGCACCACTGCTACGAGGAAAGGCTTCAAGGAGAGTTTGGGTGTGCACGAGCCCTAAATATAACATGTTCAGCTCAACAAAAAGTCTTACGAAATTTTCTAGAATATATTTGGGAGACAAATGAGGGCGGGGGGAAGGAAAGACTAGTTGCGCGCGCTGCTAAAATTGAGTCAAACCGTCTCAAACCGCAGGCTAAGACCCGGTTCACACTGGGGCGACTCGTCAGGCGGCTCAGCCGCCTAACGAGTCGCCTCCCATTGAATGCAATGGGAGCGTTCTAATAGGAGCGGCACAAGTCGCTCCGACTTAGAAAGAGCTCCCTGTACGACTTTGGGGGCGACTCGGGGTGACCTCCATTGACTTCTATACAGAAGTCGTTTGGCAGGTCGCCTCTGAAGTCGTCCTCAGGACGACTTGAAGAGCAGCCCCCGGAGTCGGATCGCCCCTGTGTGAACCGACTCTTAGAGGAGAAGTACAGCCAAAGCTCATTTGGCTGTACTTCTCCTGTAGATCACAGTAGTTATCAACCCGACTTTACAAACTGTCCCCCATCTCCCGAGTGTGCATAAAAGTATACAGAAGTTAAAAAGGAAAAACATAATATTTTTGGTCATATTAAATATTTAGGGATAAAGTGTATCTAAATGTCTTTATTTTTTTAAATGGGTTTTAATATAAACAAAAAATATCAACCTGACTTTACAAGCTGCTTTTGATCTCCTGAGTGCGCATAACAGTGAACCGAGGTTAAAACGAATATATTTTTGTCAAATTAAACCATAATATTTTACGGATCAATTTTATTTAAATAAAAGGTTTAAAAAGCTTTTTAAAAAAAGCATTTTATATCCAGTTTTCAACATGGACTTGTTTATTTTATGAGTGTGCATAAGCTGGTACTGAAATTAATGAGAAAAAAATAAAATAAAAAATAAAAAAGACAAAATTGTGGTCAAAGTAAAACCATAATATTTAGGAGGTCAATTTTTATCTCGTTTAACCACTTCCTTACTGGGCACATATACCCCCTTCCTGACCAGGTGAAATTTCAGCTGGCGGCACTGCGTCGCTTTAACTGACAATTGCGCGGTCGTGCGACGTGGCTCCCAAACAAAATTGCCGTCCTTTTTTCCCCACAAATAGAGCTTTCTTTTGGTGATATTTGGTCACCTCTGCGGTTTTTATTTTTTGCGCCATAAACAAAAAAGGACGACAATTTTGAAAAAAAATTACAATATTTTTTACTTGTTGCTATAAAAAACAGCCCAATTTAAAAAAAAAAATTCAGTTTAGGGCGATACGTATTCTTCTACATATTTTTGGTAAAAAAAAAAAAAATCGCAATAAGCGACTGGTTTGTGCAAAAGTTATAGCGCCTACAAAATAAGGGACAGAATTATTATTTTTTATTATTTCTTTTTTTTAGTTGTATACATATTTAAAGAATTGATAAAAAAACAAAACTAATTTTAAAAATGTTTAAATTAATAAAAATTGACCATTTTTAATATTATGGTTTAATTTTACCCACAATTATTCTAGTTTTACTTCTGTATATTATGCACACTCGGGAGATATGGGACAGTTCAGGTTGGATATAAAACGCCCATTTAAAAAACGTTTAAATTAATTAAATGGGATTAAATTGACCCCCAATTATTATGGGTTATTTTGACCAAAAAAATATTATGGCTTTGCTTTAAATTCGAATCACTGTTATGCACACAGGACTGGACAGTTTGTAAAGTCAGGTTGATAATTGGATATAAAATACTTTTTTCAAAAACATTTCAACTTTCATTAACCACTTCCCTACGGCCGTACGACTATATGCGGCCGCAGGGTGGCTCTAAATCTCCGGGCCGCCGTGTTTTCACGGCAGCCCCTTTCTTTGTTCCCAACGCGCGCTCCAGAGCGCGCAGCGGGGAACTTGTGTACTGGCCGTGTCCCTTGGACGAAGCCAATCACAGATCACCTCGAACGGCCAATCAGAGTGGCCGTTTGCGATGCGATCTGATGGGCCAATGAGAGATGATCTCATATGTAAACGTATGAGATCATCTCTCATTGACCGGCACTCACAATGACAGCGTCCTGTCACTGGAGAGAGCAGACCGATCTGTGTCTCTTGTACATAGGGACACAGATCGGTCACCCCCCCCCCCTCCCCCCACAGTTAGAACAAATTGCAGGATACACATTAACCCCTTCCTCACCCCCTAGTGTTAACCCCTTCCCTGCCAGTCACATTTATACAGTAATTAGTGCATATTTATAGCACTGGTCGCTGTATAAATGTGAATGGCGCCAAAAATGTGTCAAAAGCGTCCGATGTGTCCGCCATGAAGTCGCAATAAAAATCGCAAATCGCCGCCATTAGTAGTAAAATACCCGTTTTATAAAGAAGCGCATGTTACAATAAACCCAGCCTGATCCATAAAGTGCTTAGGGGGCAATACCTTCCCTCTACCTGCGCGGGTCTTTAACCACTTAAGGACCAAGGGTGTTTTTCAGATTTTGTGTTTACGAGTCTTAAAACCCCCAAACATATATTTTTTTTTCCTAACACCATAGAGAATAAAATGGCGGTCATTGCAATACTTTTTGTCGCACCGTATTTGCGCAGCGGTCTTACAAGCGCACTTTTTTGGGAAAAAATTCACTTTTTTGAAATAAAAAAATAAAACAATAAATTTGTCCCAATTTTTTTTACATATTGTGAAAGATAACGTTACGCTGAGTAAAATGATACCCACCATGTCACGCTTAAAAATTGCGCCCGCTCGTGCCATGACGTCAAACTTTTACCCTTAGAAATCTCGATAGGCGGCGTTTAAAAAATTCTATAGGCTGCATTTTTTTAGTTGAGTTACAGAGGTCTAGAATTATTGCTCTCGCTCCAACGATCGCGGCGATACCTCACTTGTGTGGTTTGAACACCGTTTTCATATGCGGGCGCTACTCGCGTATGCGCTCGCTTCTGCGCACAAGCTCGTTGGGACGGGGCGCTTTAAAACAATTTTTTTTTTGGTTTATTTATTTTATAAATTTTAAACACTGAAATAAAATAAAAAAAATAATAATTATCACTTTTATTCCTATTACAAGGAATGTAAACATCCCTTGTAATAGAAAAAAGCATGACAGGTCCTCTTAAATATGAGATCTGAGGTCAAAAAGAAAAAAAAGGTAAACAAAAAAATTGTCTCTTTAAGACGCTGGGCGGGACTGACGTTTTGACGTCACTTCCGCCCAGCAGAGCTATGGGGACGGATGAGGGACATTTTTCCCTCACTCGCATCCCAACACAGCAGACCCGATCGCATCCGCCGCTGCCGACGGCTACGGTAAGCGGCGGGGGGCACGGGAGAGCGGTGGGAGGCCCCTCTCCCGCCACCGATAACGGCGATCTCGCGGCGAATACGCCGTGGAGACTGCCGTTATCGTGTACAGCACCGCCCACTGTAAAGATGGATATCTCGGTTGTGGCAGCAGCTGCTGCCGTTACCGAGATATCCATCTTTAAAAATAGGACGTATATATACAGTGGGCGGTCGTTAAGTGGTTAAAATGCATTTATGTCCCTATGAAGCTTTTTTGGATTCTGGGCCGTGCCTGGAGCCTCACCTTATCTCTAAGGTCATATTAAGCCCCACCCCCTCCAACTACTAAGCCCCACCCTCCATGGCCTGGAGCTTCACCTCACCTCGAAGTACTAAGCCCCAGCCCCGCCAAGTTCTAAGCCCCGCCAAGTTCTAAGCCCCGCCAAGTTCTAAGCCCCGCCAAGTACTAAGCCCCGCCAAGTACTAAGCCCCGCCAAGTACTAAGCCCCGCCAAGTACTAAGCCCCGCCAAGTACTAAGCCCCGCCAAGTACTAAGCCCCGCCAAGTACTAAGCCCCGCCAAGTACTAAGCCCCGCCCTCTAAAATTCGACATCTAATACCAAGAGCAAGTACGGTTCCATGTATAGTTGGGTCTTAACCCTTGTACACACGATCAGATTATTGGTCAACCAAGCGTCAGATTTTTGTCTCCAAGGTGAGTGCCTGGATCCCGTCTTGGGTAGGAGCAGAGAGCAGTGACTGGCAGTCACCAGTTCTCTGCTCCTCCCGTCCCCTCCACAGCCCAGCGATCCGGGGGGGAGGAGCAGAGACTGTCACCAGTTCTCTGCTCCTCCCTGTCCCCTCCACAGCCCAGCGCTCCGGGGGGGGGGGGGGTCAGAGAGCAGTGACTGGCAGTCACCAGTTCTCTGCTCCTCCCTGAGCCCTCCACAGCCCATCGCTCCGGGGGGAGGAGCAGAGAGCAGTGACTGGCAGTCACCAGTTCTCTGCTCCTCCCTAAGCCCTCCACAGCCCATCGCTCCGGGGGGGTGTAGGAGCAGAGAGCAGTGACTGGCAGTCACCAGTTCTCTGCTCCTCCCGTCCCCTCCACTGCCCATCGCTCCGGGGGGGGGGGTGTAGGAGCAGAGAGCAGTGACTGGCAGTCACCAGTTCTCTGCTCCTCCCGTCCCCTCCACAGCCCATCGCTCCGGGGGGGTGTAGGAGGAGAGAGCAGTGACTGGCAGTCACCAGTTCTCTGCTCCTCCTGTCCCCTCCACAGCCCAGCGATCGGGGGGGGGGGGGGGAGCAGAGACTAGCAGTCACCAGTTCTCTGCTCCTGCCCGTTCCCTCTACAGCCCAGTCACCAGTTCTCTGCTCCTGCCCGTTCCCTCAACAGCCCAGTCACTGCTCTCTGCTCCTCCCCCCGGAGGGCTCAGGGAGGAGCAGAGAGCAGTGACTGGAAGTCACCAGTTCTCTGCTCATGGAGCCCTGAGAGCCCAGTGATCGATGGGGCTCGATCCCCAGTGTTATAGCCAGAAGGGGACAGTATGATTCTGCAAAAAATAAATAAAAATAATTCACTTTTAATGTAAGTCAGAACTCTGTTAATAGGCTTTTAATGACCGCAATATTCTCCAGGAGGTCTATTCAACAACGTTGATTGACTGAATTGGCCGACACAGACTCCCACTAGAGGGCGCACCTACAAATGCTTATTATAAAGCATGGTCCCGAAAACACAGCAAATCATAAAAATGAGAAACCTCATTATAGAAATATATAGAATTATAGGACAATACTGGTTCTATTTATTGGCCCCTACAAATGTAAGCTTTTTTTTTTTTTTCTTTTTTTTTTTTAAAGGGAGACCTAATTGTAGTAACAGGTTGTCAGGTAGGACTGTCCGTTATAAACAGGAGCGCGCTGCGGTGACGGTGAGCAGATGACGGCACAGGAAGATGCGAAGATGCGGCGTCCACACTCACTTGTAATATCATAAACAACAACTGCCACAGTGGAGTCGCGAATGTAGCTAGGGATCAAACTCCTGAACCGCTCCTGACCTGCCGTGTCCCACAGCTGCAGCCGCACCTAACAAGGGAGTGCGAGTGGCCGGCGCAGCAGAAGAGGGGGGGGGGGAGGGAAGAGGAAAAAAAAACAAACACCGTCAACAGGCTGTTAAGATTAGATACCTACTTGTGATATCGTAAACTACTACGGCGGCTGCAGAGTCACGGATGTAACTGGGGATGAGGCTGCGGAATCGTTCCTGCCCCGCCGTGTCCCAGAGCTGCAATCTGATCTGTGAGATGGAAGACAATCAAACACGGAAAAAACGAAAAAGAAAAAAGGCTTGATATACAGTATCAGCAAATCCCCAGATGCTGCAACTGTAAAAGTGAAGGTTTTCTGGCAATATTAAGGTGGAACTAAACCTTCCTATTCTTTAGAGCCAAGGAAGTTGCCATCTTGGCCTCTGTCTGATCTGTGGTTGCCATGAAGCTGCACATGTGATCAGTTATGACTCCAGCTATTTGATTGTTTGACAGTTCAGTTGAGGCACAAGCAAAATGTTAGTATGCCTTAAATGTTATAGTATTGGAAAACTGTTAGGGCTACTTTACACTTGCTTCAGCTTCAACACTTTAACAGCTAGTTTACACTTCGGACAGGCTTTGTTAAAGCTCTCTGAACGCCAGTCAAAGCGCCCGTCACTAAATAAAATGGTTCGCTTACAGTCCTGTTTACACCTTGCATTGCTTCAAATATTATACCCCATGTAGCTTTAGTGGTTCTTCAAAGCGTCTTCGAAGCCCTCATGGAAGCCCCCGCCACAGACTCACCCCCAAGCCCCGCCACAGCCCTCACCCCCAAGCCCCGCCACAGCCCTCACCCCAAGCAAAAAAAAAAAAAAAAAAAGGTGTAAGCTGGACTGTAAGTGAACCATTTTATTTAGTATAAGGAGCTTTGACTGGCGTTCAGAGAGCTTTAACAAAGCCTGTCCGCAGCCATGTTTTGAAGCAAAGTGTAAACTAGCCCTTAAAGCGGAGGTTCACCCTAAATATAAGATCTCCCATGTGATCCAGCATACTGGCATCAGCGCCAGTATGCTGGTTTTTTTTTTTTTTAATAGCACACTTACTGTATTATAGTGGAATTCCTTTTTTGTCCCCCGCGGTGGACGGCTGTAGTATTGCTCGTCACATCTTCCTAAAATACCCGATATGGACTCGGGTAATCTCGGCGAAAATGCGGCGCCTGCGCACAGACCTAGGAGCTGACTGCGCAGGCGCCGTATTTCTCCGAGTCCTATTTCGGAGGGCGTGACGCGCCATAGCCGTAGGACTCGGAGAAATACGGCGCCTGCGCAGTCAGCTCCTAGGTCTGTGCGCAGGCGCCGCATTTTCGCCGAGATTACCCGAGTCCATATCGGGTATTTTAGGAAGATGTGACGCGCTATACTGGCGCCGTCCACCACGGGGGACAAAAAAGGAATTCCACTATAATACAGTAAGTGTGCGATTAAAAAAAAAAAAACCAGCATACTGGCGCTGACGCCAGTATGCTGGATCGCATGGGAGATCTTATATTTAGGGTGAAATACCGCTTTAAATCATTGGGTTTAGTTCTGCTTCAGGGCTTGTTCACACTTGCCTAAATTGCTAACGCTCAACAAACGCTCCTGTAGCGTTTTCATGTCGTTAGTATGGGCGTCAGGCAGGCATCAATGAGCTTTAGTATGGGCATTAGACAGGCGTTTTACGAGCATTGAGGAGTAAAAAAAAAAAAAAAAAAAAAAATCTCCCTAAATGCCCTATGGGCCGTTTTAAAAACATTTGACGAGTGTTAAAACTGCTCCACAAATGCCTATTCTATTACCGTAAATGAAGTAACCCCGCTAATACTACGCAACTGCAGAGCATTTGCGAGGAGTTACCATAGACTTGAATGGGAGGCATTAAAGCCTTTCAAACCCTTCCTGACTTGACATGAGGCTTCAATTTTGAAGCAACGCGGTGCCAACGATTAGTGTGAACAGCACTATGTGTTGTCTATTGTATCTTGTGCAAGGGTGTTTGAGGGGCCTTTTTTAATGCCTCTTTAATGCCTGCTCTTAACGCCAGTGTGACCATAGATTTGACAGTTTTTTAAAGTTTTATTTCCTGCATGCTAACTGTTGCATCTGCTTGTGCTCTCAACCAAACAGTCAATGGCAACGACAACTGCAGATCAGACAGAGGCCAATATGGTGGCTTCCATGGCTGAAAGGGATATGAGGGTTTAGTTCCCCCTTATGTATCACCTACACCTGGCTGAACCATTTGTCAGCATCTTTTACTCCTGAAATGATCATCCTAATTTGTACAAAACTAACCGGTACTTGGTCACAATGATGCAGCCAGTGGCATAGAAAACCTTAGGGAAGGATATATGGAGAAAAAAAAAAAAAAGAAAAGAATAAAAAACCTTTGGGATGTTCTAATCACCACTGCTTTTCTGTATAAAGCATTAGGAGATACAAGGATGAGGATGCAGATAAAATGTTCTCTTGTATTTTAAAACAGAAAAAGTAAGTTTTTGCATCACACAGGCAATCTGCAATATTAGAAACTTGCAGATTTCAACATACCTCACAGTGGGCGGCAGGAGCAAGGGAAAAAATGAATAGTTATACATGCAAATTGCTTGATATGTTAAAAGTGCACTTTCAAAAAAGGAGGCTTACATACACCCAGATCTGATATATTAGGTATGTCTATTAGGCTAATGCTTCATACACACGGTCCGGATTTCCAACGGGTAAAATGAAGAATCGGTTCTCTTTTTTTTTGCTGCCCGTTTTTGCCAGTTCTTCCGTCGGAAAAACTCAGATGGAGTAGACACAAGGTTGGGATTCCTGGCCAAAAGCTCTCATCTGACTTCTTCCGATTGGGAAAACCGGCCTTGTGTATGGGGGGGGGATTAGGAACCCCAGAGGCAAGGAGGCTGACTAAAAAAAAAAAAAAAAAAAAAAAAGTTGAGAATCTTCACTGTGAATGTTCTTCATGTGAATATTTTTTCAAGGGATCAATCATCTAAAAAAATAAACTCATGATTGAATATTGAAAGTCAACAAGTAAAGATGCTTCTAATGTGATTTGAGGAAAAAGAAAGAAAGAAAGAAAGAAAGAAAGAAAGAAAGAAAGAAAGAAAGAAAGAAAGAAAGAAAGAAAGAAAGAAAGAAAGAAAGAAAGAAAGAAAGAAAGAAAGAAAGAAAGAAAGAAAGGAAAAAGAAAGGAAAAAGAAAGGAAAAAGGAAAAAGAAAGGAAAAAGGAAAAAGAAAGAAATGAAAAAGAAAGAGAAAGGAAAAGAGAAAGAGAAAGGAAAAGAGAAAGAGGAAGGAAAAGAGAAAGAGGAAGGAAAAGAGAAAGAGGAAGGAAAAGAGAAAGAGGAAGGAAAAGAGAAAGAGGAAGGAAAAGAGAAAGAAAAAAAAAGAAAGAAAGAAAGATTTGGAGTAAAGATCACAAAACTCCTTCAGTAAACAGCCCAAATAATAGCCTGCAGAGTGTCCAGCTCCTCCTTCACCATGAACCTGGCAATGCTCATTGCCAGTCTCAGTCACCAAGAGAGAAAATCTTACCAAAGTCTGCATGAAAATTAAAGAGGAGTTCCACCCTAAAAATTAAATTTGCCTTAATCCCCTCCCCTCCCCCTTACATGCCACATTTGGCATGTAATTTTTTTTGGGGGGGAGTGGGGGCTTCAGGAGGAGTGGGACTTCCTGTCCTGCTTCCGCCGAGGAGCTGGTTAGGCGATTAAGCCTTAATCGCCTACACCAGCCCCTCCCTGTAGGCGATCGCATGGGACACATGACAGGTCCCATGCGATCGCCTGTCCAATCAGCGACGAGCGGCGCCGCTCGCACATGCGCAGTGGGTGCCCGGTCGTGAAGCCGAACGCTGTCACGGCTGGGTGCCCATAGTCGGGATGGAGACGCCGGCCGGGGAGGGGGGGGGGGGGAGAGGAGCGGAGCCCCGGTCGTCGCGTCGCTGGAACGCAGGAGCAGGTAAGTGAATGTTTATTAAAAGCCAGCAGCAACACTTTTTGTAGCTGCTGACTTTTAATAACCATTTTTGGCTGGAACACCCCTTTAATTATTTTAAAATGATTCAACTATGTTCAGCAATGACCACCCCTGAGAGCTTAAAGTAATTCTAAACCTTTTTTTTTTTTTTTTAAACAAACATGTTATACTTACCCGCTCTGTGCAATGGTTTTTCACAAAGCGGCCCTAATCCTCCTCTTTTGGGGTCCCTCCCGCTGTCACTGCTGGCTCCTCCTCCTTTCTTAAGAGTAACCCCCCCCCCAGCAAGCAACTTGCAGGCTTGAACATCTGGGAACCTGAAGCAGCAATCTGGGTACACACAGGCCGAATCGTCGGTAAAAAAACACATTCGGCCTGTGGATATAGAGCGGTCTGTCCAAAAGGTGGCGGCTGATTGGCCAGCTTGTCAGACGAGCATGCTGGAAAACCAGCATCCAACAGACTCCCGATCATCGCTCTCAGCCAATGGCGGAGAGCACTGATCAGCGGGTTCTGGGGGGGGGTGTTCTGTCAAAACACAACAGCTCCATGGAGGGAGATCACAGTACTAACTTTGCATAGTTAGTACAGCGGCTTAGACCAGAGCTCAATCCGCGGAAAAAATATATAGTGTCCATCAGGCTTAAGAGATTTGCTGGCCAATCAAATACTCACTGTTCGGTCTTCTAGGTACATTGTTTTTGATAAGAAGTCAATACCAATTGTTGCCTAAAAAATAAATAAAAAGAAGACAAAGAAGAAGGTTAAAATATTTTAAAAAGCAGGACTTTCATTTCATTTTAGAAGATATTTTCTGTGACAAGATCCAACAAAAAAAACAAAAACACACTCTGGCTTCATTCAGATGTGCGGCTGCCCTTTGCTTCCCCTTTGAAAAAGTGATCTACAGATGCCGGTGACTTCTCAGCCTTGTTCCCCTAACAAGCTCGTTCCTTCAAGGACTGCGCAGGCGCAATCCTTCCCAACGGAAATCTCCAAACCTCGGGTGGCATCCAGGCTCATTCTTTAACATCCCCGTGGATTGGAGGATGTTAAAAAAAAAGCCAGGAGGCCGTCCGAACGAAGCGAGGACGTGAGGCCGACTGGCCACTTTCCTCACTTTCCACGTCGCCCTGGATGCCGCCCGAGGTTCGGAGGTTTCCGTCGGGAAGGATTGTGCCTGCGCAGAACCAGACCGCCAGATTAATTTGCGCATGCGCAGTCCTTAATAGAACCAGCTCGTTAGCTGGAACCAGATAGGCAGGTCACCGGCGCCTGCACCTGAAGCTGATTGATGAATTGGCTATGGAAGCGGGCATCAGGAGGAGAAGGGGGGTTGCTGGAGCCCCGAATGGGTCACTGAAAAGCCCCGGGTGTCAGGCAACAACCGTTGCATTGTAAGCCCCGAGCGCCGCCGCAGAGTGGAGACTGATCTTATCCTGAGCGCCGCAGAGTAACATAGCAGGTCCTGCCTTCTGGAGCCTGCTATGTCACACGCCCCCGGGACGTGACACATCCCTCATAGGTGCTGCAAAGCTCCAGAAGGTGGGAATTACAATGCCACCTCAGTATGAGATCCCTGCTCGGCACCTCTCCTCTGGCTGTCAGTGCCTGCTGTGAAGCCTGCGATGAAGATAAGATAAGACCAAACACCATGGCTAAGGCTGAGCTACAGGAGACCTGGAGTCTGTATCCTGGTCAGGTAGGTCAGTGTGTGTAGGTCAGTGTATGCATGTCAATTAGATCAGTGTGTGTATGTGTGTGTGTCAGTCAGGTAGGTCACACAACACCACCACCCCGCCAAAGAAAACCCACGCTACTCCTCTGCGCACCCCCCAGTCCCGACTTAAGCCCCTGTTTTTTTTGCCACCTAGAAACGCCCCTGGTGCGGTATCCTTGGTAAGGTAAGTGTGTGTAGCTAATATATTTGTCAAGGATTCCATCAATTCACTGACCTGGAACAAGTGTGCAGACCAAAGCTTCCCACATAGTCCTTGTACACATGGGGCTACAGTGTGTGTGTGTGTATATACACACACACACACACACACACACACACACACACACTCTAATCATTTATGAATGTCCGAGTGGCTTAAGTATTGGGCTTGACCTGGGGAAGAGGAGCCGATCTCCAACGATCAAAAGCACTGGGTCAGGACATGTCTGCAGATCAATGGTCCCTCAGACAGTAGTGGACTCGGTTAGGAACAACCCACACAGAAAGGTTATTGCCCAACAAGATGAAAAAACGGCCAAATGGCGTAAAATGTCAACTCTCGCCTGTAGCTCCCCTCAAAATAAGACAATTTAGAAGTGAGGGCACAACTGACAGACGGCCGTGCATTGAACTGGTGGGATTACCTGGTAGGTGTTGTCGAAGCTGTCATACATGAACCTCGTGATTAAAGATGTTTTTCCAACTAGAAGAAACAAGAAAAACAAAAATTAATAAAAATAGCGACTAAATGGTCAATGTCAGTCTAGTAGAAAGTTAATGGTTACAATGAATGTGAAAGGAGAGACACATCAAATATAAAAATAGCTCCAGTGAGGAAAAGAAGAAGAATAGGCCAACCAACAAGGAGCTCTGGGAGAGGAGGGAGTAGATCGGGCTGCTAACAAAAAGGAGGTTGGTAAGGATGGGAATATGAACAAGGAGCGCCAGGAAACACAAATGGAAAGGTGGCAAGGATCATTGAGATATCCACACCAGAATGGAAACAGGCCTCACCGCTGAGTGCTAAATCAACCAATGGATGGCACCATGTTCGCCAAGAAAACATGTCGCCAGCACACCAATTTCTTCATTAGTATAAACTAAAAATAAAAAAAGATTCTTACTTTTTTTATTTTTGTTTAAAGGAACTGGTGCGCTGGCAAAAAATGTTTGTTGAACCAGGGGAAAGGGGGAGGGGCCAGCTGTCAAGGAGTGCAGCGTCCTCTAAAAGATGCACCAGGAGATGGGGAGGTGGAAGGATGGATGGGTCCACTAACAAGAAGAGCCTTTGGGGGAAGGAGAAACAAGTCTGCCAACAAGGAGTGAAAGGGGAGAAAAAGGGGAGAAAAAGGGGAGGGTTCACTAATAGAGAGTGCCAGGGGAGAAGGAAGGAGGGAGAGGTTGGCTAATAGAGTACCACTGGAAGAGTGTAGGAGTCTGCAAGCAAGGAGTGCTAGGGGAGAAGGAGGGACGGATCGGCCAACAAGGAGCACCAGGGGAGGAGGAGGGACGGATCGGCCAACAAGGAGCACCAGGGGAGGAGGAGGGACGGATCGGCCAACAAGGAGCACCAGGGGAGGAGGAGGGACGGGTCGGCCAACAAGGAGCACCAGGGGAGGAGGAGGGACGGGTCGGCCAACAAGGAGCACCAGGGGAGGAGGAGGGACGGGTCGGCCAACAAGGAGCACCAGGGGAGGAGGAGGGACGGGTCGTCCAACAAGGAGCACCAGGGGAGGAGGAGGGACGAGTCGGCCAACAAGGAGCAGCAGGGGAGGAGGAGGAGGGACGGGTCGGCCTACAAGGAGCACCAGGGGAGGAGGAGGAGGAGGGACGGGTCAGCCTACAAAGGAGCACCAGGGGGGGGGGGGGGGGAGGGACGGGTTAGCCAACAAGGAGCACCAGGGGAGAAGGTGGGGCGGGTCTGTTAGGAGAGCTAGGGAAGCAAGAGGGACAGATTGGCTAAGAAGGAGGGCAAAGGAAGATAGGGGGTTGGGTCCGTTAGCAAGGCACCAGGGGAGAAGGTGGGACAGGTCTGTTAACAAGGAGCACCAGGGGAGGAGGAGGGACGGATCGGCCAACAAGGAGCACCAGGGGAGGAGGAGGGACGGGTCGGCCAACAAGGAGCACCAGGGGAGGAGGAGGGACGGGTCGGCCAACAAGGAGCACCAGGGGAGGAGGAGGGACGGGTCGGCCAACAAGGAGCACCAGGGGAGGAGGAGGGACGGGTCGGCCAACAAGGAGCACCAGGGGAGGAGGAGGGACGGGTCGGCCAACAAGGAGCAGCAGGGGAGGAGGAGGAGGGACGGGTCGGCCTACAAGGAGCACCAGGGGAGGAGGAGGAGGAGGGACGGGTCAGCCTACAAAGGAGCACCAGGGGGGGGGGGGGGGGGGGAGGGACGGGTTAGCCAACAAGGAGCACCAGGGGAGAAGGTGGGGCGGGTCTGTTAGGAGAGCTAGGGAAGCAAGAGGGACAGATTGGCTAAGAAGGAGGGCAAAGGAAGATAGGGGGTTGGGTCCGTTAGCAAGGCACCAGGGGAGAAGGTGGGACAGGTCTGTTAACAAGGAGTGCCGGGGGGGGGGGGGGGGTTGAGGCACAACTATCCTAACAAGGAGTGGAGAAGGGGGCAGGTCTGCTAACGAGGAGTGCCATAGGAGAAGGGTCCACCAACAAAGAGTTTCCAGGGGAGAAGGAGTGCCAGGGGAGAAGAAAGGGGCAGGTCAGCCAAGGAGTGCCTGGGGAGAAAAGGGCAGGTCTGCCAACAAGGAGTGCCAGGGGAGGAGAAGGGGCAGGTCTGCCAACAAGAAGTGCCAGGGGAGGAGAAGGGGCAGGTCTGCCAACAAGAAGTGCCAGGGGAGGAGAAGGGGCAGGTCTGCCAACAAGGAGTACCAGGGAGGAGAAGGGGCCGGTCCGCTAACTAGGGCGGACAAGTCAAGTAACAAGGTGTGCCGGGGAGGTGGATGAGGGGCTAGGACAGGTAAACTAAAAAGGAGTGCCAGGGTAGAAGGAGAGGAGCGTCCCCTTATGAGTGCCAGGGGAGGAGCGGCGCATCACTTCACAATGACAGCCAGGGTACAAGGACAAGGCCATAAAAATAAACTTGTAAAATACTTTCCAGCAGACCTTTCATTATAATATACATAATATGGCTGGAGATACATCTTGGCCTATATGGATAGAATTATTTACATCAAGTTGCTCATCTAATCACATTTTATAGGTAAAAACGAGTTCTACTTCTACATGGAATAGAAATGAAGACGCGGCGTGTTGTAGTAATCCTGTAAGTCACTATGAAGAACACACAGCTTGTGAGTAAACAGAAGGCGTCAGGACAGCGCAGGTCCTGGCAGGCTGCAGGAAGTTACACAGCTCGGGTGTGATCGCGGTGAGGAAAGTCAATTTGCTCAGCCACGTGTCTGTCCAATTAGAGTGCAGAGTGACAGTCAGCGGAAAGCATTGAGGATCCCGGCCTCAGAACTGGAGCAGGACCCTCTACCCCATCCAGGCACAGCACAAGGGACAGAACTGACAATGAATGAGAAGAGCCCCTTGTGCTGGTGTCTCCTGTGTTGGTTGATATCTTCATTCCTCCGACTCCTAATATCCCTCCTGCCGTGTTATTCTGGTGCTTGGGAGGTTCATACAGACACTGGACCTGTCACAGGTCCTCGTCAACAGTGAGGACTATGGCTGCCCTTTCTGCTCTTCTTCTCCATTCATAGAAGCTGAACTACGGCTTCTAGCAATAAAAAGCACTCTATAGCCTCGTACACACCATCGGATTTTCCGGACAAAGCATAGGACCTTTGTCCGAAAGGCGTTGGCCATGAACTTGAATTGCATACAAAAACACCAACAAAACACGAACGCACGCCAACAAAAACCACTAACGCCAACAAAACACGAAACGTGTTTTTTCAGCTCTTTAGCGCCACCCTGGGCAACTTCTGCTAATGCTGTGTTATAGTTAGCATTGCTTCTGAGCATGCGTGTTTGTACTTTGGAGTTTTGTCTGAAGGACTTCTGTACACACGATCGGATTATCCGACAGCACACATTTGTTGTCGGAAAATTTTAACCACTTAAGGACCGGCGCACAACGATATACGTCAGCAGAATGGCAGGGCACATGGACGCACAGGTACGTCCCCCTTTAAGAGCCCAGCAGTGGGCCGCGTGCGTCCCGCCAGCGGCACGCTCCCGACCCGGTCCGAAGCTCCGTGACCGCGGGTGCCCCACGATCGCGTCACAGGAGCTATAGAACGGGGAGTGGTGAGTGTAAACACACCTTCCCCGTTCTTCTCTGTGGCAATGTCACCGATATAGGGAACGACGATCAGTGACGTCACACGTCCAGCCACGCCTCCCTACCGTTAGAAACACACAAGGTCACACTACACCCCTACAGCGCCCCCTAGTGGTTAACCCCTTCACTGGCATTTTCACAGTATCAGCGCATTTTTAGAGCACTTTTCGCTGTGAAAATGACAATGGTCCCAAAAATTTGTCAAAAGTGTCCGATGTGTCTGCCATAATGTCGCAGTCACAAAAAAAAAAAAAAAAAGGCATAAAACTATCCCCCTATTTTGTAAATGCTATGAATGTTGCGCAAACCAATCAATAAACACTTATTGCGTTTTTTTCTTTTTTTTACCAAAAATAGGTAGAAGGATACGTATCGGCCTAAACTGAGGGAAAAATATGTTTTTTATATATATATATATTTTTTGGGGATATTTATTATAGCAAAAACTACAAAAGATTGAATTTTTTCAAAACAGTCGCTCTATTTTTGTTTATAGCGCAAAAAATAAGAACCGCAGAGGTGATCAAATACCACCAAAATAAATCTGTTTGTGAAAAAAAAAAAAAAAAGACGCCAATTTTGTTTGGGAGCCACGTCGCATGACTGTGCAATTTTCAGTTAAAGCGACGCAGTGCCGAATGTCAAAAAGAGGCCAGGTCCTTAACCTGCATATTGGTCCGGGTCTCAACCGGTTAAAGCGTGCTATCCCACATTTGTTGTCGGAAAATCTGACAACAAATTGTCCGATGGAGCGTACAAAACGGTCGGATTTTCCAACAAAAGCCTGTCATCACACAATTCCCGTCAGGAAATCCGATCGTGTGTACGGGTCTTATGGATGGAAGACGGGTGGAGGAATGAAAGCTCCACCTTCTAATGTGCCGGTAAGAAATTTTTATAACGTGTTTTGGATCCCGGAGGTAAACCAGTTACTCTAACATCTTCCTTGCTTTGCCCACCGATGTTAACTTAGTTGACGAAAATATTTTCACAGCCAAAATTAACAGACTAAATAATGACCAAAACATACCCACCTCCATACCGGCCTTTTCTGCAACTTCTCTCCTACATGTAAAAATCATATTTTTTTTGCTAGAAAATTACTCAGAACCCCCAAACATTATATATGTTTTTTTAGCAGACACCCTAGGGCAGTGATGGCGAACCTTGGCACCCCAGAAGTTTTGGAACTATGTTTCCCATGATGCTCAACTGCACTGCAGAGTGTATTAGCATCATGGGAAATGTAGCTCCAAAACATCTGGGGGCGCCAAGGTTCACCATTACTGCCCTAGGGAATAAAGTGGCGGTCATTGCAACTTTATCTCGCACGGTATTTGCGCAATTATTTTTCAAACGCCTTTTGGGGGGGGGGGGGGCGGTTTCATGAATTAAAAAAACAACAAAACAGTAAATTTAGCCCAATTTTTGTGTATAATGTAAAAGGATGTTACGCCGAGTAAATAGATACCCAACATGTCACGCTTTAAAACTGCGCACGCTCATGGAATGGCACCATACTTCGGTACTTGAAAATCTCCATAGGCGACGCTTTAAATTTTTTTTTTTTTTACAGGTTACCAGTTTAGAGTTACAGTGTTAGAATTGTTGCACACGCTCCAACGCATGCGGCGATACCCAACATGTGTGGTTTGAACGGCGTTTACATATCTGGGCTGGACTTGCCGCGTGTGTTTGCGAGCTACCGGGGACAGGTTTTTTTTTTTTTTTTTTATCACTTTTATTTCCATTACAAGGAATGTAAACATCCCTTGTAATATGAATCTATTGTGACAGCTCCTCTTTATGGAGCGATGCGGGGGGGGGGGGTGGGTCGATAAGACCTCACATCTGTCCTACAGGCTGGAAGGCATGAGATCGGGGAAAAAATAAATAAAAAAATTACTCATGCCGACAGCTGCGAACGCGGCTTTATATACTTCCGGGTACCTCAGACGGTCATAGAGATGACCGCTGACCATCTGGTTTCTATGCTCTTCATCTGGCGGCAGCCGATTTGTTCTCCAGGCTCCCGATGGCACGGGAGAGCCAAGAGAAGCACCGGATGTGGGGGGAACTGCCACTAGGGTTGTCCCGATACCACTTTTTTTAGGACAGAGTACAAGTACCGATACTTTTTTTCAAGTAGTCGCCGATACCGATACTTTTTTTTAATGTGTCCCCAAATGCAGCCATGTCCCCCCCCCACATGTTGCTGCCATGTCCCCCCCCCACATGTTGCTGCCATGTCCCCCCCCCACATGTTGCTGCCATGTCCCCCCCCACATGTTGCTGCCATGTCCCCCCCCACATGTTGCTGCCATGTCCCCCCCCACATGTTGCTGCCATGTCCCCCCCCACATGTTGCTGCCATGTCCCCCCCCACATGTTGCTGCCATGTCCCCCCCCACATGTTGCTGCCATGCCCCCCCCACATGTTGCTGCCATGTCCCCCCCATATACGATGCCAT
>JAJQKJ010000960.1:55000-85000 GCA_029574335.1 Rana kukunoris | reverse complement strand
AAATGCAGTAGGATTTTTGAGCGATGAGGTGTAAAAATGCGCCGCTACTGTATGGACCTCTAGCGTCAAGAGGCTGCAATTTTCAAATTGACCATCACTGATCTAGCCCTTACCTCCCCCATCTATAGAATCCCTGCCTCCTTTTTGGAGGCGGGCTCCTAGATTTTTTGATTACATTTACAGTAATCCGATCGCACGTACAGCTGCGTCTAAAAACCTTTCCAGCTACGGTGAACTCCCTTTAGGAATAAAATTAGAAGGGGTGGGGGCGGCGCTCTGGAAAAAAAACAAACAAGTAAGCGGAGAGTGCAGGAACGTATGTATAATACATGAGGCTGCCTGTGGATGAACACATACCGCCACATTACACTCCGCTGCTCCCAGCATTAATTATGCATTCGGCTTTGGCCTATTTGCTTACATGTTAATAAGGCTCTGGGTCTGTCTTTGCAGAGAATGGCAGTACATCCCAACACAATCAAGACCAAAGTCTATTAAACCTGGGTATGGATGGCTTATGGGACCGGATGGGTCTTTACACAGGAAGTGACCGTGACTTGACAAGAAGTGTCAAACTGGGCTGAAGTCACATCAACCAATCAGATTAATTAATGTGAGCTTGCTCGCTCGCCTAGTGTAAGCCAATCGACAGGGGTAGGGTGGACATCGTGACTTGGAGCTTACACAAGGCTTAGGGACTCTGCCCAGTGACAGCACTGGGCCAATCACCAAACACCAGCTCGGTCACGTGGGAGGAAGGGGAGCGATTCATATGCCTGCCATACTTTGAAGTACTGGATAGCCGTCTTTGCTCCTGGCAGCCAAATTTTAAAAGAAAAGATTATTCAAGCTTCCTATTGTAGTCCCTTTAATGCCAGATTAAAGCCAGTCCCCCCCCCCCCCCCCCCAAGTCAGTGTCATAAAATGCTAACAAAAGTCTAACACAATGGCTAAATAACAAGCACCCCAGACATGGCCCACCAATATTTACTCTTCTGCTCTCCCTTGCCCGTTTGGCTTTTGCACAGATCTCATAATTTCCACCAGAGTGTGACGTACCATCAGAGGATGATGTTCACATTGAGAATCTACCAGAGTGTGACGTACAATCAGAGGATGATGTTCACATTGAGAATCTACCAGAGTGTGACGTACCATCAGAGGATGATGTTCACATTGAGAATCTACCAGAGTGTGACATTCCTCCAGAAGATGGTGTTCACATTAAAGCGGAGGTTCACCCTAAAACTATGCTGTTTTTTTTTTTTAATTGCTCTACTTACTGTTTAATGAATAATTTTCTTTTCTCTCCACCACGGGTGAATGGCGCGGCTATGTCGCGTGACGTCACGCCTTCCGAAAATAGCCGATGTAGGACTCGGCTCTTCCCGACGCTATACGGCGCCTGCGCACAGACCTAGGAGCTGACTGCGCAGGCGCCATATATATCCGAGTCCTATGGCTATGGCGCATCACGCCCTCCGAAAAAAGCCGAAAAATAGGACTGGGCTATATACGGCGCCTGCGCAGTCAGCTCCTAGGTCTGTGCGCAGGCGCCGTAAAGAGCCGGGAAGAGCCGAGTCCTAAATCAGCTATTTTCGGAAGGCATGACGCACCATTTACCCACGGTGGAGAGAAAAGAAAATTATTCATTAAAACAGTAAGTAGAGCAAATAAAAAAAAAAAAAACACAGCATACTGGCGCTGACGCCAGTATGCTGGATGGGGTGGGACAGAGTAGTTTTAGGATGAACCTCCGCTTTAAGAATCTACCAGAGTATGACATTCCTCCAGAAGATGATGTTCACATTGAGAATCTACCAGAGTGTGACGTACCATCAGAGGATGATGTTCACATTGAGAATCTACCAGAGTATGACATTCCTCCAGAAGATGATTTTCACATTGAGAATCTACCAGAGTGTGATGTTCCATATGAGGATGATGTTCACATTGAGAATCTACCAGACTGACAAAAAGATGATGTTCACATGAAGACTCAGGTTTACACTTCCTACATGAGGCACTTCCATAAGCCATCCATACCCAGGTTTAATAGACTTTGGTCTTGATTGTGTTGGGATGTACTGCCATTCTCTGCAGAGACAGACCCAGAGCCTTATTAACATGTAAGCAAATAGGCCAAAGCCGAATGAATAATTAATGCTGGGAGCAGCGGAGTGTAATGTGGCGGTATGTGTTCATCCACAGGCAGCCTCATGGAGGAAGTGTAAACCTGAGTCTTCATGTGAACATCATCTTTTTGTCAGTCTGGTAGATTCTCAATGTGAACATCATCCTCATATGGAACATCACACTCTGGTAGATTCTCAATGTGAAAATCATCTTCAGCCCTGTAACCAAAAATGGAGGAAGAGCCTGTGCATTGCACTCGTGATCCACTACTCGCAGTTGCAAAGCTTTGCAGGCTCATATGCAAAAATTTTATAAATGCATTTTAATTTTATTTTTGCAAAAAGGTGCACTCAGCTTTCAACCCAACAGGTAGCACAATGGCTTAGTGGTCCCCACTTCTGCCTTGCAGCACTGGGGTCCCTCAGTTCGAGTCCCGGTCAGGACACCATTTAAAGGGAGTTTTGCCCGTTCATGTACTTGCATGGATTTCAGGTACTACAGTTTCCTGCCACTCTCCAAAGACATGCTGGTAGGTTAGTTGACTGGCCCCAATTTGATATTCTACTGAGCGTGACCAAGATGGCTGCCGTACCATCTAATCCAACAGCAGAAAAAAAAAAAAAAAAAAAGTGTGCCAAGCCTCCAGGTGGAAAAGCACTAAAGAAATATAAATTAACTACTTGTCAACCTGCCGCAGTACATATACTGCGATGGGGTGGCTGCTGCAGGCACTGCAATGTACATATAATGCTGTCTGTTTCTGGCACACATGCCCGTCTGTCCGCCGAGATTGTAAATGGCGGGAGTCTGTCAGCAAATCTTGGCCAATGATTCATGGCCAGAACCTGCTGTTTGGTTGTGTACAATCGCAGACTAGAGCCCTGTGTTGACAATCAACACAGGGCTCTGTACAGAGAAAACAATCGATTTGTTATTTTTTCCTGAAAAGCAAGGAAAACAAACAAAAATTGATCTGTAGTAAAAATCAGCACACATTAGACCCCTTGCTTGCCCCTAGATGTTAAAGAGGGGGTTCACCCTTAAAACCACTTTCTCCCATCCCATCCAGCATACTGGCGTCAGCGCCAGTATGCTGTCTTTTTTTTTTTATCGGTGTACTTACCTCTTAATAGATAATTTAATTTTCGTCCTACCGCGGGGTATGGCACCGCTATATAGCGTCACGCCTTCGGAAAACAGCCGACTAGCACTCGGCTGTTCTCGGCGCTATACGGCGCCTGAGCACAGACCTAGGAGCCGACTGCGCAGGCGCCGTATATAGCCGCGTCACGCCCTCCGAAAAAAGCTGAAATAGGACTCTGCTGTATACGGCGCCTGCGCAGTCAGCTCCTGGGTCTGTGCGCAGGTGCCGAGAACAGCCGAGTGCTAGTCGGCTGTTTTCGGAAGGCGTGACGCGATATAGCAACGCCATACCCCGCGATAGCACGAAAATGTAATTATCTATTAAGAGGTAAGTACACCGATAAAAAAAAAAAAAAAAAAAAAAAAAAAAAAAAGACAGCATACTGGCGATGACGCCAGTATGCTGGATGGGAGAAAGTGGTTTTAAGGGTGAACCCCCTCTTTAAGCCCTTCTCAGCCAGTGTCATTAGTACAGCGACAGTGCATATTATCACCGATCACAGTATTAATGTCACTGTTGCTGTCAGTCCCCCCCCCGTCGCCAGTGTCAGATTGTCCAATGCAGTAGCACAGTCCCACTATAAGTCGCCAATCACTGCCATTACTAGTATAAAAAGAAAAATTCCAGTACATATTACATAGTTTGTAGATGCTATAAAAAAAAAAAAAGCAGTGCAGTGTCAAATTGTAAAAAGACCTCTGGTCTTTAAACGAGTTGTAAACAAAAAATGTTGCATTAAAAAGGGCGAAAAAACATCTGATGAGGTCGGCACCCTCCGAGCCCCTGTTTTACTTACCCGACGCCTCGAAAGTCCCGTGCTCGGTCCCGAGGTTTTCTTTGCCGCTCAGCCTGGCCGCTGATTGGCTAGAGCAGATGGATTACGAGCAGCGCAGCCATTGGCTGGCGCTGCCGTCAATCACATCCAGTAACGTGGCGCGCCGAGGGGCGGGGCCGAATTATATAGTAAGTGGCCATAGCCACTCACTGCATCACCGGAGCGCGCCCGCAAGGACTCAAGGAGCTCTCTCGCATGAAGGTGATGAGTTCTTGCGGGGGAGGACCAGAGACAGCCGCCGAGGGACCCCAGAAGACGTGGATCGGGGCCACTCTGTGCAAAACAAACTGCACAGTGGAGGTAAGTATGACATGTTTGTTGTTATTTTAAAGAACATTTTTTTTCTTTAGTGACACTTTAAGCTGACAAATGGCCCGGGCTGAAGTGGTTAAAGTAGCACAGTGCTGAATAGCAAAAAACGGCCTGGTCATAAAGGGGGGTAAATTACATGGGTGCTCCACTTGTGGCCCTACAGCTGTTGCGCAACTACAAATCCCATCATGCCTTTGGGAGTCATGCCTAACTGTCAGCCTTGCAATGGCTCCTGGGACTTCCGCAACAGGTAAAACCTTCCAGAGATCAAGTGGTTATTAATATAAACTTCTACATCACTCCCCCCACACACTTACCTGTCCTTTCTTCATACTACTTCTCACTCCGCTTTATCAAATCTAATTTAATTATTTTGGCCAACAGACACAGCTACCCTACAGATACTCTGCAGAACTTACTTTGGCGTAATGTTATATTATTTAGAATCCCAGATCACAATATTGGTTCCTGTCCACCATCATATATCATGTTTGGTTGCAGATCTACAGACATAACATGGAAGGCCTCGAGCCGTGACCCTGCTGTGATGTCACCCTGTGTAGGGCTATCAGTGGTCTCTAAACAAAAAGGGCCAGTTTATCGTTCCTTCAGACTTTGAGGGCCGGACTGCGACCATTGGGAGTAGAAAATGTCCCAGCATCAGTGAGAGTAAACCAGGGTTCGACAAAATCCGGGCGCCAGGTCGCAATTGCGACAAGAAATTGTGACCTGGCGCCCGCCGGTAATTGAGGGCGCGGCTTTGCAGCCTTAATTACCGGATGTCGCGGGCCCGCCGCGATCGCGCGGGGAGGCACATGATCCTGTGTCTCCGTGCTCCCCGCCGCACGATCGTGGCGGGCCCGCGACAGCCGGTAATTAAGGCCGCAGCCTTGTGAAGTCCCAAGCTTCCTTCTGTGACCTGGCACCATCTGTTGGTGGCCGTTGGCATTACAAGTAAAACAGCAGTTCTAATGTGTTATTTTTTACCGTTTTTACTGCCATCTCCTTCCCTCTAATTAGAAACCCCAAACATTATATATATTTTTTATTCTAACACTCTAGAGAAAAAAATGGCGATCGTTGCAATACTTTGTCACGCCGTATTTGCGGAGCGGTCTTACGAGCGCACTTTTTGGGGGGGAAAAAAATTACTTTAATAAAAAAAATTAAGACAACAGTGAAGTTATCCCATTTTTTTTATACTGTGAAAGATGATGTTACGCCGAGTAAATTGATACTCAACATGTCACACTTCAAAATTGCGTTCGCTCGTGGAATAGCGACAAACTTTTACCCTTTAAAATCTCCATAGGCGACGTTTAAAAAAATTCTACAGGTTACATGTTTTGAGTTACAGAGGAGGTCTAGGGCTAGAATTATTGCTCTCGCTCTAACGATCGCGGTGATTCCTCACATGTGTGGTTTGAATACAGTTTACATATGCGGGCGCTACTCACGTGTCAGGACAGGCCGCGTTTTCTGGCTACTAACTTTTTTAGCTCGATCCCAGATTCCAAGCAAATTTGTCAAATCCTGGAGTGAACAATACCCCATCTTTGGTGTCAATGAGAGAATCCGAGGGCCTCCCTTCCCCTGGCGGCCGCGGGGAGGAATCCGAGGGCCTCTCTTCCCCTGGCGGCCGCGGGGAGGAATCCGAGGGCCTCCCTTCCCCTGGCGGCCGCGGGGAGGAATCCGAGGGCCTCCCTTCCCCTGGCGGCCGCGGGGAGGAATCCGAGGGCCTCCCTTCCCCTGGCGGCCGCGGGGAGGAATCCGAGGGCCTCCCTTCCCCTGGCGGCCGCGGGGAGGAATCCGAGGGCCTCCCTTCCCCTGGCGGCCGCGGGGAGGAATCGCGCCCCTTCCCCTGGCGGCCGCGGGGAGGAATCGCGCCCCTACCCCTGGCGGCCGCGGGGAGGAATCGCGCCCCTACCCCTGGCGGCCGCGGGGAGGAATCGCGCCCCTACCCCTGGCGGCCGCGGGGAGGAATCGCGCCCCTACCCCTGGCGGCCGCGGGGAGGAATCGCGCCCCTACCCCTGGCGGCCGCGGGGGGAGGAATCGCGCCCCTACCCCTGGCGGCCGCGGGGAGGAACCGCGCCCCTACCCCTGGCGGCCGCGGGGAGGAATCGCGCCCCTTCCCCTGGCGGCCGCGGGGAGGAATCGCGCCCCTTCCCCTGGCGGCCGCGGGGAGGAATCGCGCCCCTACCCCTGGCGGCCGCGGGGAGGAATCGCGCCCCTACCCCTGGCGGCCGCGGGGAGGAATCGCGCCCCTTCCCCTGGCGGCCGCGGGGAGGAATCGCGCCCCTTCCCCTGGCGGCCGCGGGGAGGAATCGCGCCCCTTCCCCTGGCGGCCGCGGGGAGGAATCGCGCCCCTTCCCCTGGCGTCAGTGGATGAAGGGCCAGATAAATGCGAAAGGGCTCATCTGGCCCCCGGGCCACAGTTTGTAAACCACTGTCTTATAGCATAGATGCCATTGTCCGCTTCTCTGTAACTAGGGTTGTATAGCGATATTTTTCGACTGCTTTTCTAAAGAAAGAAAAAAATGTTTTAATAAACTTTTTGTAAGAGCATCTCCTCCGCAGACAGAGATGGGAGTCTTCTCATCTCGCGGCGTCGCATTCTGTCTTATCCCATCCGCGAAGGTAAAGAGAGAGAAAGAATTTCTTGTTCAGAGGATGAATTGCATATCCTGCTGAGCGCATCGCTTCCAGCTACAAATTTAATTGGTTTGAACTTCTAGGTTGTGATTGCCGGAGGCCGATCTCCCGAATTCCCCCAGAAAGGCTTTTTCTACATTCCATGCACATTTTTCCTCGCTGTACCGGACCGCCAACTCCATGCTGAGCATCCAGTCCATCACCGCGGAGGAGCCCAGATCCCCCAATAAACATGGGAACTAATTAAGATGATGGGTTGACAGGACGATGTTGCCCATCTCCACCGCCAGCTTCATGAACAATAGAGAGGCGCTGATTTAGATGACAAAATTGATAAACACTTCACAACTCGTGGCGTTACATTTTATTTAATTGTACGTATAAAGGAAACCTTCATGTCACCCGAACTGAGCACCGCATAAGAATCGCAAACAAAAAAAAAAAAAACATACAACTGTGGGAAGGCTATACACATATTCAAGTGTTACCCAAAACCCACAACAGTAAAAATCTGTACAATAAGCATTCTTTTGTGCATATACACTGTGGAACCTAAAGGGGTTAATCCAAAAGGCTTTTTGATCCCATCTTCTGTGACCCTCCCCTTCTTTTACAGTCCCCAAACCATCTCCCAGTAGTAAAGAGCCTTGGGGGCACTCTGCACATGCTCAGTTTGGTGCGTATAGTTTTGTTTTTTTTGGGGGGGGGGGGGGTAAATGTGATCAGCACAAGGCCAATCAGCACTGTCCAGAGGGTCAGAGGTCATACAGCCTCATAGGAAAATCAGGGGAGAATGAAGAATCCTTCTACAAAGCTATAACCAGACACTGATAGAAGTCACAAGACTTCTATATACTGCCATCTTTAGCAGTTGGTTCATATAAACGTTCTATGTGCTGTGGGAGAGCAGATATGGTGAAGGCCGGCTCCTGGGGGGGGGGGGGGGAGGGGAGAGAGCAGATATAGCGAAGGCCTGTTCCTTGGGGGGGGGGGGGGGGAGCAGATATAGCGAAGGCCGGCTACTGGGGGGGGGGCGGGGGGGGGGGGGGGGGGGGGGGGAGGGGGGGCCTGGGGGGGGGGGGGGGGGGTGGGGGGGGGGGGGGGGGGGGGGTGGGGGGTGGAAGAGCAGATATAGCGAAGGCTGGCTCCTGGGGGGGGGGGGGGGGGGGGGCAGCAGATATAGCGAAGCCGGCTACTGGGGGGGTGAAGGAAGAGCAGATATAGCAAAGGCCGGCTATGGGGGGGGGGGGAAGAGCAGATATAGCGAAGGCCGGCTCCTGGGGGGGGGGAGATCAGATATAGCGAAGGCCGGCTACTGGGGGTGGGGGGAGAGCAGATATAGCGAAGGCCGGCTCCTGGGGGGGGGGGGGGAGAGCAGATATAGCGAAGGCCGGCTCCTGGGGGGGGGGGGGGGAGCAGATATAGCGAAGGCCGGTCCCTGGGGGGCAGATATAGCGAAGGCCGGCTCCTGGTGGGGGGGGGCAGATATATAGCGAAGGCCGGCTCCTGGGGGGGGGGGGGGGGGCAGATATAGCGAAGGCCGGCTCCTGGGGGGGGGGGGGGGGGAGAGAAGAGCAGAGATATAGCGAAGGCCGGCTCCTGGGGGGGGGAAGAGCAGATATAGCAAAGGCCGGCACACAGAAAGAGCACACGGAGGCACAAAAAAAAAACAAAAAAAACACAAAGGAACCCACTGTGAAGGCGTTTATTTGGGAACTCGATTGTACAGGAGGGGGCGGCAATAGGACACAGCACAGAACAATAGTACAAAGGGCAACAATGTATCACAGCAACAGGTAAATAGGCAATGGAACGGTGATATGGCACAGCAAGGGGAGATGATCCTCAGCAAAGGAAACACAGTACACAGGGAACTACAAAGGCACAGCAAGGGAGAATGATCCTCAAGGCGGTAATATGGCACAGCAAACGGAAACAGTCCACAAGACCACAGCACGGCAAGGGGGAAAACAGATCCTCAGAGCGGTAGTACGGTACAGCAAGTGGAAACCTTAGGGCGGTAGATAACAAAGGGCAAAGCAAGGGTTATGCTCATATGGCACATCATGAGTTACCAGCCCAGAGAACGACAATTGGAGATGCACCGAAATTTTGGCGACTGAAACAGATCGGCGCAAATGGTGTTTTTCGACATTTTGTCCGATAGAGAAAAAGATAACCACGCGATTTTGCTGCGCTATTTTTTTTTTTTTTTTATATATATTTTTTTTGGCAGCCACATCCCCCACATATGCAGCCACGTCCCCCACATATGCAGCCACGTCCCCCACATATGCAGCCACGTCCCCCACATATGCAGCCATTTGCCCTCCAGCCATGTCCCCCATACCTAGCCGCCGAAAGCCGCCGCACGGAGAACATCACAGCATTCATTTGAATAGCTGTTTTGCCTGCGCGTATAGACACTCCCCCTTGCTCGGCATTGGACAGATCACGATCACCCATCCAATCCCGAGCAAGGGGGAGTGTCTATACGCAGCGGGAACACTACAGCTATTCAAATGAAAGCTGTGATGTTCCCGCACGCTGTTTAACCAATGCGGAGGCGGCTTTCGATGCGGCGGAGGGGGGGGGGGGGGATTCTATTTAGGTATCGGGGGCACTCCCGCAGATACTGGTATCAGGACAACCCTATCGACAACTCATTTTGAATTGCCCAGGTTTCAAAAAATAAAAAAAATAAACACATTCCTCGTTAGCAGTGTCTTTGGTGGAGCTTGTATCCTCTCCTGAACAAGGCTCTGCAGGCGAGACTTGGATTTGGTGCGACTATCCGAGGCCGACAAGAATAGAAAAAAGGAGCTCAGCAGCACAATATAAATACAGGACAGGCGGTGACTACGCACATAGCCATCCAGTATGCCATCCACACCTCCCAATCACAACTGTCATAATGGTTAAAAAAAGACAGCCGGCTGGAGTCATTATAAAAAGTTTCTCTTTGAGACGGAGGAATGTCGGCATGTTTGTTCATTAGAGTAGAGCAGACTTTGTCAACCAGGTTCCTCGGGAGGTTTCTAAGGATTCCTTGATCAGGGAGCGATGACAGATTGATCTCCCACCTACGACAGCCAATGTAGGGGGGCAACTTCCACCACTTAATGCAAGTATCGTATATACTCGAGCATAAGCCGAGTTTTTCAGCCCATTTTTTTGTGCCGAAAATGCCCCCCCTCGGCTTATACTCGAGTCAACTTTTTGCGCCTTATCTCCTGGATTTTGGGGACCCCGTACCAGCCGGACCCCAAACTTGCCACACATGTAGCCCCACTCTTCCTCTACAAAGTGTTGTCCGGGGGACCTACGGCCGGGGAGCACCATTTTTTCAAATCCGAGCACAGACCCCCATGTTAAACAGTAATTTCTCCAGTGACTTTTGGGACCCGGTACCGGCCGGTCGTAGGTCCCCTGGACCTAGAACTTGGCACACATGTAGCCCCATTTCTCCTCTACAAGTGTGCAAAGTTTGTCTGGGGGACCTACAGCTGGGGGAGCACCGATTTTTTAAATCCAGGCACCCCTTCCATGTTAAAAGTCAGTCGAGGCATGGGCACAGTGAGGCATGGGCACAGTGAGGCATGGGCACAGTGAGGCATGGGCACAGTGAGGCATGCAGATGGACACCCTCTGCTTGTACTCGAGTCAATACGTTTTCCCAGCTTTTTGTGGTAGATTGGGTGGGTCGGCTTATACTCGAGTATATACGGTAATGCAATTCACTTCTGTACTGACCACCAGTGTACAAGAGGCTGGTATCCACTCACCACCAATGTGCATGGCACGTCTACTGACCACAGATGTAAGAGAATTGGCCATTTTTCTGACCCCTGTTAAGCGTTGGCGCTGTGATCGTCTTTTTACCCAATACTTTTGTGATAAACTTAGATTTCAAAATTGATGGCACAACTATCAGCCCGTCCCCACATGCCAAGGTTCTAGGAATAGTCCTGGACTCTGAACTCTCCTTCAAGCCCCACATCCAATCACTGTCCAAATCTTGACAACTCAACCTCTGCAACATCTCTAAAATATGCCCCTTTCTAACCAACCACACAACAAAGCTCCCAATCCACTCCCTGGTCATCTCTCGCCTCGATTACTGCAACTCTCTCCTCATTGGCTTACCTCTGCATAGTCTTATCCCCCTCCACTCCATCATGAATGCTGCTGCCAGACTCATGCACCTTACCAACCGCTCGGTCTCTGCTGCCCCTCTCTCTCAATCCCTCCACTGGCCTCCGCTCACCCAACAAATTCAATTCAAATTACTAACAATTACCTACAAAGCCATCTGCAACTCTGCCCCCAGCTACATCAATGACCTAGTCTCTACATACCAACCTAATCGTTCTCTTCGTTCTTCTCAAGACCTCCTGCTCTCTAGTTCCCTCATCACCTCTTCCCATGCTCGTCTCCAGGACTTTCCCAGAGCCTCTCCAAGCCCATGGAACTCCTTACCCCAACCTGTCCAGCTATCTCTTTCTCCCGTTAGCTTTTAGAGCATGGGTCTCCAAACTATGGCCCTCCAGATGTTCAGGAACTACAATTCCCATCATGCCTAGTCATGTCTGTGAATGTCAGAGTTTTACAATGCCTCATGGGATGTGTAGTTCCGCAACACCTGGAGGGCCGTAGTTTGGAGATCCCTGTTTTAGAGGATCCCTGAAAACCCTCCTCTTCAGAGATGCCTATCCCCCCCCACACCTAACAGCTGTATTTTCATTTGAGTCCATCTGATCATCCCCCCACAGCTTTGTTCCACTTGACCCTCCCTTCTAGACTGTAAGCTCCAACGAGCAGGGCCCTCTGATCTCTCCTGTATGGATTTGTATTGTGACTGTACCGTCTTCCCTGATGTTGTAAAGTGCTGTGCAAACTGTTGGCCCTATATAAAACCTGTATAAATAATAAATTATAATTTGGACTTTTCATTCGTGGAGAGGTTCTTCAACCTCACATTCTGCCAGAACAGAATTCAGATACTCTGTATAAGCCCCCACAATTTGGTAAGAGATAACCATAGAGCAGTGGCCTTCAAACTGCGGACCACAAATTTGATGTGGACCTACATGATGAGGCACACATGCCCCCCCGCCCAACAGGGTACACTTGCCACCGACGCAAAAACACGAACTGACCCCCCTGGTCCTTCATGATGAAAAAGGACACACCCCCCCTAACGACTTGGCACGCCCCCTGATCACCTGCTCCCATGCTCTTCTCCAGGACTTTTCCAGAGCCTCTCCAAGCCAATGTAACTCCTTACCCCAACCTGTCCATCTATCCTCCACAGGGAACCCTTAAAACCCCACTGACGGAGCATTAGTGACCCCAATGAAAGGGCATAGAGCAGTGGCCTCCAAATTACAGTCCACAAGATGGAGTTGGTCCTTCATGATGAATGAGTAGGTACCGCGCTCCACCGAGGCCAACAATGGGGCACTGTTCCCCCTCCACTGACCCCAATGATTAGGGACTACCCCACCCCCCCCCTCCACCCACTGGTATCAACAATGGGGGCACTATTCCCTCCACTGGCATCAATGAAGGCACTAAAACCAGGGATAGCGTGTGGTTTACGATCTGGCCCCCTATGAGCCCATTCACACAGGGGGGCGACAGCCGCCTGATAAGTTGAGTCCCGCACTGTTCAATAGAACCGTTCTAATAGGAGCGACGCAAGTCACTCCGACTTAGAAAAAGGATCTTGTTCGACTTTGGGGGCGACGTGCATTGACTTCTATACAGAAGTAATTTTGCAAGACGCCTCTAAAGTCGTCTTCAGGTCGCCTTGCCGAATCGCCCCAAAAGTCGCGCCGCCCCAGTGTGCATGGGCTTTAAAGCCTAAAAAGGACAATAAACTGGCCCTTTGTTTTTTAAGTTTGGAGATGTTCAACCTAAAGGATTCCCCCAGCCTCATTCTCCAAGTTTTGTATTCTGCTCTGTGTTTTTGTTACAGATATTTCCTCACTTCCTGTCTGGCGAAACCGGTGCCAGCAGGACAAAGTCAAAGTCCATCTTACCAACGGAATCCCAGAGAGCAGCAATAACCTTACAAGAGTTATAAAGACTTTACCAAGAAGAGTTTTTAGCTCGAAAAGCACTTGTATATCAAAGCATTTTTTTTACAGGGTATAAAAATAGAAGAGAGGCACCTCTAAGTGTAGCAATAAGTTACTAAATGTTGTCCCTTCATTAAATGTAACCGTATTGCTACACTTAGAGGCTCCTCTTCCCTTTTATACTCAGCGGTGACATGACGCTACTCTTATATCAAGACATCGCTTCTATATCAAGAAAAAAATGTATTAAAAAACATTTTGCTTGTCTTGCAAAACGCTCTCACACCAAGGTTTTCTTGTACATAGTTTTAGAGCTAGGAATGGGGAACAAGCCATTCACAGAGATTTATGGACAGGATGAAGATTTACAATCCAATAAAATGTGTCCTGACATGAGATCCGCCTTTCCCAACCTTTCTAACAAGGAGGAAGCCTTCAGGTCTACACTTCATGGTATGGAAAGCGAGCTATACACTGATAAAACTAATAGATTCCTCCATCCACCCGAGGGGCCAGCCAAGACCAGGCTTCCCCCAATACACAACAGAAAACACGCAAACTCCTGCGCACAGGTGGGTTGTCCAATAGTTGATCGACGGATCTTCGTCTAAAGTCAGAGAATTGAAAAGAGTGGTGCTAGCAGTGACCTTGCAGCCCTTCGTGGATGGGGGAGTCCTGGCACAAACAAAACGAGAGAAGAAAGGCGCACCAGCCTAGTGCATTACCACTTGACACTTTATTCAATGGAAATAGTATTAAAAACTACTCAAACAGCGGATAGAACAGGCTTGTCAACAAAAATGTAGGTGAATTCCCTTCGGACCACACTCCACAATGGGGGGGATACGAGGAGTATTTTGCTGCCGGCTGACGCGTTTCTAGGCGTCTAGGGCCTCTTCATCAGAGCTCGACAGTCGAGCTCTGATGAAGAGGCCCTAGACGCCTCGAAACGCGAAGGGAATTCACCTACATTTTTGTTGACAAGCCTGTTCTATCCGCTGTTTGTGAGTAGTTTTTAATACTATTTCCATTGAATAAAGTGTCAAGTGGTAATGCACTAGGCTGGTGCGCCTTTCTTCTCTCGTTTTGTTCCCCCAAGACACCCGAGGGGCCAGCCAAGACCAGGCTTCCCCCCCAAGACACCCGAGGGGCCAGCCAAGACCAGGCTTCCCCCCCAAGACACCCGAGGGGCCAGCCAAGACCAGGCTTCCCCCCCAAGGACACCGAGGGGCCCGCCAAGACCAGGCTTCCCCCCCAAGACACCCGAGGGGCCAGCCAAGACCAGGCTTCCCCCCCAAGACACCCGAGGGGCCAGCCAAGACCAGGCTTCCCCCAAGACACCCGAGGGGCCAGCCAAGACCAGGCTTCCCCCCCAAGACACCCGAGGGGCCAGCCAAGACCAGGCTTCCCCCCCAAGACACCCGAGGGGCCAGCCAAGACCAGGCTTCCCCCCCAAGACACCCGAGGGGCCCAGCCAAGACCAGGCTTCCCCCCCCAAGACACCCGAGGGGCCAGCCAAGACCAGGCTTCTTCCCAAGACACCCGAGGGGCCAGCCAAGACCAGGCTTCCCCCCAAGACACCCGAGGGCCAGGGCGCTTATATAGAAGACTCACCACCTAACAATCTCAGTGACTCCATCACTTAAAGATGAACATCAAAACACACACATACAATACATGTATAAACTACATTTAATGACGTATTAATGGTTACAAAGCTGTGTTTATTTGTCTGTTATAAACTGACTGGAACGAGCCTGAAGATGGGGACTTTTTTTCTAACTTTATTAGTTAGTAATCAGCATTACAGGTGGGCACAGCAAAGGCCTGTCTATGAGGATAAGGGAGAGGGGTGACCCGCTGTCAGTGCAATCTGAGATTGTCTGCTCATTATCCAGAGATCAAATCCCTCCAGGAAAACAGCTGAATTCAGAGGCATGAAACCTTATCTCTGAATGAGCTGCTTGGAATTCCAAGAGTCCCGAAACTCAGATAATTCCGCTGGCAACACAATGCCGCCTTATGCTGGACACAAGCAAACACTGACCGCATGCTTTGTACCCCTGAAGATCATTTACAGCCGAATTCCATCCTTCCCTTCCAGGCTTGGGACCTCTATATAAAGGAATGAGGACCTCCGTCCTCCTGCTGCTGATCCCTCTAGTGATATAAAGATCTATATAGAGGGATCAGGACCCCCTTCCTCCTGCTGGTGACCCCTCTAGTGATATAAAGATCTATATAGAGGAATGAGGACCTCCGTCCTCCTGCTGGTGACCCCTCTAGTGATATAAAGATCTATATAGAGGAATGAGGACCTCCGTCCTCCTGCTGGTGATTCCTCTAGTGATATAAAGATCTATATAGAGGGATCAGGACCTCCTTCCTCCTGCTGGTGATCCCTCTAGTGATATAAAGATCTATATAGAGAGATCAGGACCTCCGTCCTCCTGCTGGTGATCCCTCTAGTGATATAGAGATCTATATAGAGGAATGAGGACCTCCGTCCTCCTGCTGGTGATTCCTCTAGTGATATAAAGATCTATATAGAGAGATCAGGACCTCCTTCCTCCTGCTGGTGACCCCTCTAATGATATAAAGATCTATATAGAGGGATCAGGACCTCCTTCCTCCTGCTGGTGATTCCTCTAGTGATATAAAGATCTATATAGAGAGATCAGGACCTCCGTCCTCCTGCTGGTGATCCCTCTAGTGATATAGAGATCTATATAGAGGAATGAGGACCTCCGTCCTCCTGCTGGTGATTCCTCTAGTGATATAAAGATCTATATAGAGAGATCAGGACCTCCTTCCTCTTGCTGGTGACCCCTCTAGTGATATAAAGATCTATATAGGAGGGATCAGGACCTCCTTCTGGTGACCCCTCTAGTGATATAAAGATCGATATAGAGAGATCAGGACCTCCTTCCTCCTGCTGGTGACCCCTCTAGTGATATAAAGATCTATATAGGAGGGATCAGGACCTCCTTCTGGTGACCCCTCTAGTGATATAAAGATCTATATAGAGAGATCAGGACCTCCTTCCTCCTGCTGGTAATCCCTCTAGTGATATAAAGATCTATATAGAGGAATCAGGACCTCCTTCCTCCTGCTGGTGACCCCTCTAGTGACGCCACAACTTACTCTCCCCACTGCCTGGTTACACTGGAATACAAACCATTAGAAACAAAGTTCCCTCTTCCTAATTTTTTCAAACACTGTACCCCCAATATTGTACTATAGGAGAAGATTAAAGCAGGGGTCCACACAAAAATGGAGCCTCCGCTGTCTGGATTCCCCACATTTGGTACCTTTCAGGGGGGGGGGGGGGGGCAGATACCGGTCTAAGACAGGTACTTGCACCCACTTCCGGGCATAGACCCCCCCATTATCTGCCGCAGTCTACGCCACGACCGGCGCCCCACTCCCCGCTGTCTTCTGGGAGACATATGGGTCCCAGAAGACAGCAGGGACCAGGGCATTGCGTAGCGCGAGTATGGAACCAGGCAGTGAAGCTGCAAGGCTTCACTTCCCGAAGATGGCGGCGGCAACACCCGAGGACCGAGGGACGGGTCGGCCCTCGGGTTCCGACATCGTGGACAGGTAAGTGTCCTTATTTTATTTTTTTATATTTTTTTTTTAAGTCAGCAGCTACAAATACTGCAGCTGCTGACTTAAAAAAAAAAATGGCGGACCTCCGCATTAACTGGCTCTAGAAGCATTGAACGGCTGCTCTTCAAGGTTTCTACATGGCAGATAATGCAGGTCCGTTTCCCAGCGGACTTCAGTGGGGCATTTTCAGCGATTGGAATGATGTTCAGCAGCAGGAGAGACAAGCATTTCATATCTTCTTTACAGGTAAACTGTAAAGGAAAAAAAAAAGAAGGGGGGGGCGGAGAACTGTATATGCATGTTGGCAATTACATACCAAAGTAACACCATTTTCTATTTTCAATGTTTTTTAAAGCCCGCAGCGTCAGCCATCATCGGATCGAGTGGCGGCGCCGCCATTCTATCTAAGGGAAACAGGCAGTGGAGCCTTGCGGCTTCACTACCCATTTCCTACTGCGCATGCGCGGCGGTCTTCTGGGATACACACAGGTCCCAGAAGATAGTGAGCCAACATTTCCCAGAAGACCACGCGAGGGATGAAGAGAAGGATCTGGGGGTTTTAGTTGATCATAAGCTCAATAATGGCATGCAATGCCAAGCTGCGGGTTCCAAAGTGAGCAAAGTCCTTTCTTGTATAAGAGAGGTATGGACTCCAGAGATAGAGATATCATTTTGCCCCTCCCCCCCCTGTACAAATCATTAGTAAGACCTCATCTGGAATATGCTGTCCAGTTTTGGGCACCAGTTCTCAAAAAGGATATCGGAGAACTGGAGAATAGTGCAGAGAAGGGCAACCAAACTGATAAGAGGCATGGAGGAGCTCAGCTATGAGGAAAGATTAGAGGAACTGAATTTATTCACTCTTGAGAAGAGGAGAATAAGGGGGGATATGATCAACATGTACAAATATATAAGAGGTCCATATAGGGAACTTGGTGTTGAGTTATTCACTTTACGGTCATCACTGAGGACAAGGGGGCACTCTTTACGTCTGGAGGAAAAGCGATTTCACCTCCAAATACGGAAAGGTTTCTTCACAGTAAGAGCTGTGAAAATGTGGAACAGACTCCCTCCAGAGGTGGATCTGGCCAGATCAGTAGATTGCTTTAAGAAAGGCCTGGATTCTTTCCTAAATGTACAGAATATAACTGAGTACTAAGATTTGTAGGTAAAGTTGATCCGGGGAAAATCCGATTGCCTCTTGGGGGATCAGGAAGGAATTTTTTCCCCTGCTGTAGCGAATTGGATCATCTCTCCGCTGACATTCTGCCGTAATGACAAAGTGAAGACGAATTCCCCCCCGATAGGAGCGTCGGGTGTATTCACAGAACTGGATTGGCTGCATTGTTCCCTCACAGAGCTCAGCAATGTTGGCCTTTAAATCCGTCCTCCCTTCAGTCTTGCACAGTTGCGGAGGCTCCTCTCTATCACTTTCCCCGCACACTGTGAGCTTCATTTCCTGGCTAGAGGACACCTAGCATTATATAACCCTTTCCTCCCCAGCCTGACCTTCCTTGGCTGCTTCAAACCATGGCGGCTCAGCATCAGGTGTGGGGGGCGATCTCCATGCATATACAGTCTCCCCCGGAACGTCTACACTCCTCCAGACCGACACCCACCCACCAAGGCATTTTGATATTGACATAACTTTTCCCAGCCTATGTGCTTTGATCAGGGCTGAGGACTCAATTTAAAATCAGAATTTTTAGGGAGCAACTGTCACCTTTCACCTGCAGTGGCCCCTTCTCCAACCCGCTGTTGGAGAATCCCCCAACCCGCTGTTGGCTCCCCCCTTCCTCAACACGCTGTTGGCTCCCCCCTTCCTCAACCCCCCTCAACCCGCTGTTGGCTCCCCCCCCTCAACCCGCTGTTGGCTCCCCCCCCCTATACCCGCTGTTGGCTTCCCCCCCCAACCCCGCTGTTGGCTTCCCCCCCCAACCCGCTGTTGGCTTCCCCCCCCAACCCGCTGTTGGTTCCCCGACACTCCCATTCAATTTAATGGGACGGCTGGTGATGCAGCAGTGACACAAAAACGCAGGGGGCGTGGTGGCAGCAGGTGATTGGACGCCCGCCAACAGGTGCTACCATGCTGGATCTGAAATTACAGGTGCTCTTTAGGCTCCATTCACATCTAGGCGTTTTGTCGCCCTACACCCGACGCTGCAGCAGCCTGTGATACGCTGGAGGGGCGAATTTACATTGCCGGCTATGGAGATGGTTCACATCTCTACGCCGAACGCCTGAAACAAGTCCCGGACCCTTTTTTCCAGGCGTATTCGGCGTTCGGCCATAGCCGACAGTGTAAAATTCTGCCCTCCAGCAAAAAAAAACAATGGGAGTTGTCGCCGCAAATCGCGGGGACAAAACGCCTATTGCATGTCGCCCGAATGCTGCCGACGCCTAGGTCTGAATGCAGCCTTAAAATGTAAGGACTTATTCTTGCTGGCATTTAGAATCTTTAATATTTACAAACAAAACAAAGGTTTCCTATTTAGTATAATAAACTGTCAGGTTAGTAAAAACAAATAGTCCAAGGAAGGAGGGGTGGGCAGGCAAATAGTCCAAGGAAGGAGGGGTGGGCAGGCAAATAGTCCAAGGAAGGAGGGGTGGGCAGGCAAATAGTCCAAGGAAGGAGGGGTGGGCAGGCAAATAGTCCAAGGAAGGAGGGGGTGGGCAGGCAAATAGTGCAAGGAAGGAGGGGGGGTGGGCAGGCAAATAGTGCAAGGAAGGAGGGGTGGCAGGCAAATAGTGCAAGGAAGGAGGGGTGGGCAGGCAAATAGTCCAAGGAAAGACGGCAAATAGTCCAAGGAAGGAGGGGTGGGCAGGCAAATAGTCCAAGGAAGGAGGGGGTGGGCAGGCAAATAGTCCAAGGAAGGAGGGTGGTGGGCAGGCAAATAGTCCAAGGAAGGAGGGGTGGGCAGGCAAATAGTCCAAGGAAGGAGGGGTGGGCAGGCAAATAGTCCAAGGAAGGAGGGGTGGGCAGGCAAATAGTCCAAGGAAGGAGGGGTGGGCAGGCAAATAGTCCAAGGAAGGAGGGGGGGCAGCAAATAGCACAAGGAGGGGTGCAACATTTAACTTGGTCCCAAAAAGGTGGACTACGTCTTTAAGTAATACCCATTACACACAGAACACCCCACTACAGCCCCCCCCCCACTCACACCCCAGGCATCTCTGTCCCCCCCCCCCCCCCCCAGAATGTAAATGATTAATAATGATCAGGTTTAGTGTCCATCCCTGCAGACAGGTCCTCTTCATCAGACTCTGAATATCCCCAGTGAGGACGATCCCCGAGCCGGCTGAACACACAGACAGCCCTCTCATTGTGTCTGTGTGCAGGATCGGCAGTCCGTGTGCGGGATCGGCAGTCCTTGCTGCTCCTCCATCCCCTCCAGCAAGACGGCGAGCAGAAGAACGAGAGGCAGGCATGAAAGAGGACCTGTTATAGAATACAGATTGTATAAAGGACCTGAACACGCTACACATCGCATCACCCACCGCTTTACTGAAACGCATGTTACCACGTCTATCACGGGGTGCATTGGGGTTACATTGCATTACATTAAGACCCACACACAGGGCACTGACCCGTCTCTCCTGGCAAAAAAAAAAAAACACACGATGCGTCCCAGCCCAAGTGCTGTGCGTTTACAGGCCTCAAGCATTTTTTTTTTCTTCTACCAAATCGCTTCTGCTCCTGGACGTGCCGGCAGTGGGGGGAGGGGTGGGGCTTTCTGCCTCTAAACGCCTGTGTGTGAACGGACACACAGACTAACATGGAGGGGAATTTAAAGTGTTACTAAACCCGCAACAATAAAATCAGTCTGTATATGCAGTATAGCATGCTTGTTATACCCACTGTGGAACTTAAGGGGTTAATCCTCCACATTGTGTAAAAAAAGGCTGTCTGATCCTGTCTGCACAGATCCCCCACCCCCGCAGGGTCTATCTGGGGAAGGCCAGCTAACAAAAGGCAAGGCAGCCGACCTGCAGATGCTCAGTTGTGTCTCATGCTGGAGAGAACATTTACTTGCTCTGAGAGCCAAGCCAGGTCACATGATATTGACATCACACATGTGGGCGTGTATACAGGCTGCAGTGGAAATCTCCTCCTACCTGAACTCAGCATTGGAGAAACTGTGCAGGTTATCATGTAACTGTGGTATACAAATCATCCAAAATAAAGGTATATATAGTGGCAATATTTTTATGTAAAAAGATGATTTATAATCTGTGGGCATTGTGGGGGGGGGGGGGGGGGGGTCCGGGAGGATTGGAATGAACCATTTTTATATTATTGGGTTTAGCGTATTGCACTGGGTCGACACGTTAGGGGCCCATTAACCCCATTTCTATGTATATTACTGCATCCTTTTTAACGCAAAGTGCACCACAGTGCGGGGGGCACTGCAGCGCCATTCATGGCCATGATTGGACATGGCTGATCACGTGATAAAGAGCCTCCGCTGGAGACTCTTTACCAAGATCGGTGCACGCCGGCATGAAATCCTGAGGACATCAATAGACGTCCAGTCAGGATTTCACAACCACTTCCCGGATGTCAATCTCCTATTAGCCGGACGGGAAGTGGTAAAAAAAAAATAAAAAAAAAAAAAAATAAAGTTTTCTTATTTCTTTTATTAATTTTTCAAAAAACATAAACATCCCTTGTAATAGAAACAAGCATGACAGGTCCTCTTAAATATGAGATCCGAGGGTCAAAAAGACGTCACATATTTAGACTTAAATTGCAAAAAAAAAAAAAGACAACCAGAAAATATTGCTTTAAGAAGCGTGGGCGGAAGTGACGTTTTGACGTCACTTCCGCCCTGCTATGGAGACGGGTGGGGGCCATCTTCCCCCCCACATGGTATCCCAGCGAAGCAGGAGGAAGGACCCGATCGCCTCCGCCGACATCTCCGGTAAGCGGCAAAGGAGGCCCTCTCCCGCCGATAACGGTGATCTTGCGGCGAATCCGCCGCGGAGACTATCGTTGACAGAACCGCCCACTGAAGAGATGGATATCTCGGTTGTGGCAGCGGCTGCTGCCGTAACCTAGAAATTCATCTTTTAAAAATAAAATGACATATATACAGTGAGCCGGTCCTTAAGTGGTTCAAGTCAGCAGCTACTAACACTGTAGCTGCTGACTTTTAAAAAGGGCACTTACCTGTCGTACTCACCCCATTTTTTTTTAAGATTTTTTGAAAAAAAAAAAAAAAAAAAACACACAGGTGGAACTCTGAAAGAATAAAATGTGCGCTCCCTCCTATTACCGCGTCTCGCTCTGTGAATGATTTATAAATATAAATGCTGCAAATACCTCATTGAAGAGCCAAGACTGCGATCACATGACCAGCCAGCTCTCTCCCCTCCCCTCCAGAATGACATCAGCAGGGAAATCTCAGCCCCGCCCACTGCATCATCTCTCAGAGCTGGCCAGTCATGTGATCGCATTCTCAGCAGTGAAATGAGGTATTTGTCGCATTTATTTTTTATAAATCACACACAGAGGGGGGCACTACAGTGATGGCGTATACAGGCTAGAGTGGCTTAACTACCACTTTAACCACTTCAGCCCCGGAGGAAATTTACCCCCCTTCCTGACCTTCTCTTTAACTGACAATTGCATGGTCGTGCAACGTGGCACCCAAACAAAAAAAAAAAATCAAGTTTTTTTTTTCCCCACACAAAATAGATCTTTCTTTTGATCACCTCTGCGGTTTTTATTTTTTGCGCCCGCCGAACGGCTTCTTACAAAGGGGGGCATACAGGTAAGTTGAAGCGACTGCGCGCATCTTCCGTCACGACTGCCAGAGACCAGAACAGAGCTGTGCATTACAGGCGGGCTTCCCGAGTCACAAGACAAGCGCCCACGCCCAGAGCAGACTGTGAGTGTACATTACAATTACAGCAGGCCTGAGGCCTCCCCTCAGACCACCATCCATCTAGAGCAGGGATCCTCAAACTACGGCCCTCCAGCTGTTACAGAACTACAAATCCCATGAGGCATTGCAAAACTCTGACATTCACAGACATGACTAGGCATGATGGGAATTGTAGTTCCTGAACACCTGGAGGGCCGTAGTTTGAAGACCCCTGATCTAGAGCAGCGTTCCTCAACTCCTGTCCTCAAGGCGCCCCCAACAGGTCATGTTTTCAGGCTTTCCATTATTTTGCACGGGTGATGTCATCAGTTTCACTGCCTTAGTAATTACCACAGCCGTGTCATCTGAGGGAAATCCTGAAATCATGACCTGTTGGGGCGCCTTGAAGACTGGAGTTGAGAAACACTAATCTAGACCACCGTCCGGCCCACTAGAGGGCCCCCCCTCAGACCACGTGCGTCCGGCCCACTAGAGGGCCCCCCCTCAGACCACGTGCGTCCGGCCCACTAGAGGGCCCCCCCTCAGACCACGTGCGTCCGGCCCACTAGAGGGCCCCCCCTCAGACCACGTGCGTCCGGCCCACTAGAGGGGCCCCCCCTCAGACCACGTGGTCCAGCACTAGAGGGGGCCCCCCCTCAGACCACGTGGTCCAGCACTAGAGGGCCCCCCCTCAGACCACGTGGTCCAGCACTAGAGGGGCCCCCCCTCAGACCACGTGGTCCAGCACTAGAGGGGCCCCCCCTCAGACCACGTGGTCCAGCACTAGAGGGGCCCCCCCTCAGACCACGTGGTCCAGCACTAGAGGGGCCCCCCCCTCAGACCACGTGGTCCAGCACTAGAGGGGCCCCCCCTCAGACCACGTGGTCCAGCACTAGAGGGGCCCCCCTCAGACCACGTGGTCCAGCACTAGAGGGGCCCCCCCTCAGACCACGTGGTCCAGCACTAGAGGGGCCCCCCCTCAGACCACGTGGTCCAGCACTAGAGGGGCCCCCCCTCAGACCACGTGGTCCAGCACTAGAGGGGCCCCCCCTCAGACCACGTGGTCCAGCACTAGAGGGGCCCCCCCTCAGACCACGTGGTCCAGCACTAGAGGGGCCCCCCCTCAGACCACGTGGTCCAGCACTAGAGGCCCCCCCTCAGACCACGTGGTCCAGCACTAGAGGCCCCCCCTCAGACCACGTGGTCCAGCACTAGAGGCCCCCCCTCAGACCACGTGGTCCAGCACTAGAGGCCCCCCCTCAGACCACGTGGTCCAGCACTAGAGGCCCCCCCTCAGACCACGTGGTCCAGCACTAGAGGCCCCCCTCAGACCACGTGGTCCAGCACTAGAGGCCCCCCTCAGACCACATCCGTCTGGAGCACTGTGTGCGCATTATTACAGGCCTCCTCTGACCACTGGCAGTGGCCTCCAGAGCACTGTGTGCATTACAGGCCGTCCCTCAGACGGTCCAGAGGGGCCAAATCTTCAATAAATAAATGTAATCAATGGTTACATTCGTTCACTTCCTCTATTGTTCTGTAGAATTGTTACATTGTTCCTCCTCTTACAAAAGACGTGCGTGTTTCCTATGCTCCTCGGCTCCATCTAGTGGCCATAATGCAGTATTTCACTCTTGTCCATAATAAAAACATTTGTTCAGCACAGAAAATAGTCCAAAAAACATTTGTTTTACCAAATTCCCCGGGAATGAATGTACATGGAGATTTATTGGAGGAATGGCTGTGCAGATTATTAGTACAGACCCCTCAGTGTGTAGGTAAGTGGGCACTAGTGAGAGGTACGGTCCACTCACAGTAATCTGAACAACAAGAACAACAAGTGGAGGGATAAAAGTTTCCTCTACATCTCAATATACAAGAATGGAGAGACCGCCCCCCGTCTTGTAAGGATCCCTATTATTCTGTGAGATAAAAATGCCCCCCCCCCCCCCCCCCCCACCCGTACACATCACACAGGAAGGACCATAGAAAATAAAAGAAGATAACGTCCATCGCAACCGACCAGACACAGAGATCCACCAATGAGAACCTACTACAGGGGGAGGAAGGGAGCCCATGGATTGGACCTGTGATTGGATGGTGTAGGAATCTGGACCTACGATTGAATTAAATGGTATGGGGGGGGGGGGGGGGGGAGTCTGGAGCTATGATTGGATGGTGGAGGGAGAAGTCTGGACCTACGATTGGATGGTTTGGGGGGGGGGGGGGGGGTTAGTCTGGACCTACTATTGGGTGGGGAGTCTGGACCTACGATTGGATGGTGTGTGTGGGGGGAGGGGGGAGTCTGGACCTACGATTGGATGGTGTGTGTGGGGGGAGGGGGGGAGTCTGGACCTACTATTGGATGGTGTGTGTGTGGGGGGAGGGGGGAGTCTGGACCTACTATTGGATCGGATTGGGTGGATGGGGAGTCTGGACATACTATTGGATGGTGTGTGTGTGTGTGGTGGGGGGGGGGGGAGTCTGGACCTACTATTGGATGGTGTGGGGGGGGGGGGGCGGGGAGTCTGGACCTACGATTGGATGGTGTGGTGTGTGTGTGTGTGTGTGGGGGGGGGGGGGAGTCTGGACCTATGATTGGATGGGTGTGTGTGTGGGGGGGGGGGGGGGGGGAGTCTGGACCTATGATTGGATGGTGTGGTGTGTGTGGGGGGGGGGGGGGGGAGTCTGGACCTATGATTGGATGGTGTGTGTGTGGTGGGGGGGGGTCTGAACCTACAATTGGTCTGAACCTACAATGGTGTGTGTGTGGGGGGTGTGGGGGGGGGAGTCTGGACCTACTATTGGATGGTGTGTGTGGGGGGGGCGGGGAGTTGGACTTACTATTGGATGGTGTGTGGGGGGGGGTCGGGGAGTCTGGACCTACGATTGGATGGTGTGGGGAGGGGAGGAGTCTGGACCTACGATTGGATTGGATGGGGGGGGGGGGGGGGGAGGAAGTCGCACATTTTGACTTGTCCCCAGAATAGGAATGGAGGGGAAATCTTCCAATGGGGACACCCTGGGGTTCTCTGACTGTGGAGGGATTTCCTCCCACTTCCTGTTGTGGGTGTGAATCAGGAAGTGACCCTCACTCTATCCAAAAGGGAAAGAAGAGTTGTTGTCTTCAGTTCTTCTTTAAGCCTGGGATCACACTGGTGTGATGGAGACACATCACATGCGATGTCGGCGCGGTGCGATTCCAACCACACACAGCCGGTACGGCTGAGATTGCATTCTGCACAGGTGTGTTTACACCAATTCAATGTTAGGGGGGGGTTACAGCAGGGACGTGGAGTGGTCTGGCAGAGGACGGGAGGTGACCAGTATATGGGGGGTCCCTGTGGGGTCCTGTAGCAGTAAATAGTAGGGGGAGGGGAGGGGGTATATAGAGAGATTTGCTCTCCAGTCTGGAAGTGGCTGGTGGTCCAGAGGTGTCATCTAGAGCCAGTGATGATCTGATGGTTGTATGGGGGGTGCTGGTGAGGTGATAATGGGGTACAGGTCAAGAGATTGGGGGGTTTTGCAGAGGGGTACAGGTCAAGTGATCAGGGGGGGGCGGTATGTGGGGAGGGTGTACACAGTGACAAACCAGGTAGGTGGGGGTGTACACAGGTAGGTTGGTGGGGGGGAGGGGTGTACACAGGTAGGTAGGTGGGTGGGGGGAGGGGGTGTACAGGTAGGTAGGTGAGGGGAGGGGGTGTACAGGTAGGTAGGTGAGGGGAGGGGTGTACAGGTAGGTAGGTGGGGGGAGGGGTGTACACAGGTAGGTGGGTGGGGGAGGGGTGTACACAGGTAGGTGGGTGGGGGAGGGATGTACACAGGTAGGTGGGTGGGGGAGGGATGTACACAGGTAGGTGGGTGGGGGGGGATGTACACAGGTAGGTGGGTGGGGGAGGGGTGTACACAGGTAGTGTGGGTGGGGGAGGGGTGTACACAGGTAGGTGGGTGGGGGAGGGATGTACACAGGTAGGTGGGGGAGGGGTGTACACAGGTAGGTGGGTGGGGGAGGGATGTACACAGGTAGGTGGGGGAGGGGTGTACACAGGTAGGTAGGTGAGGGTAGGGGTGTACACGGCCGATGTGAGGGAGGCGCACTTACCGCTTTGCTCTCCCAGGAAGACCAGCTTGAATTTCCTGAGCGGGTTCCCGAAGTCTCCTCCGGAGGACATGGTGGCGGCGGTGGCTCTGGCTGTGTCGGGGTCCCGGGGGAGGAGAGGCGGGAGAGGGCGGCCTGGGAACCGGGGACGTCACTGGCTATTGGGAGAGCCGCTTCCTTCCCGTGACCTCTCACACACACCTTATTCACAAGCCCCGCCCTCTGCAGCCTACAACCAGCCCGCCCCACAGCGGCGCAACTGCCAGGACCTGTCTCCCTGGCAACCGACCGGGGCGGCCAATCAGCGACCGGAGCAGCCTACCAATGAGCAAGGAGAGGGCGGGGCTAGGCGTCCAGGACAGGAGGACATGGAGAGTGTGGCAGGGAGATCAGACAGCCAATCACAGACTTCCCATAGACCTCACCGGCCTTGTTGTTATCTGCAGCCTTGGGACCATCCGCCTCGTTTTATGTATTGCTGCCCGCCAATGAGAAGACTTCCCCTCACTTTATGTCCCGGTGACACCAGGGCAACAAAAAAAAAAGAGGGAGGGGTTTGGTGTCACCCAGACAGGAAGTCTGAGAGAGCAATAAAAAAAACTTGAATGATTTGTATTTGGCTTCCGGAATTTTTTACCCCCCTTGATGACCTGTCCATTGTCTGCGCTATTTTACCTGGAACACGGCACACAATGACATTGTTATCATTTCTGTGACACAGATAGAGATTTATTTTGGTGACAACCAATCCCAGCCGGCCTTTTATTTTATTGCTAAACAAACGGAAAAAATAGACAGAAAATGTTAAAGATTTGCAAATAAGTAATGGAGGCACTCGGTGCCAATCACTGCCCATCAATAAAACCTCATTAATGCCATCTATTAGTGTCCATCACTGCCGCCTGTCAGTGCCCATTGGTTCCACCATTCAGTGCCCATCAGTTCCATCTGTTAGTGCCCGTCAGTTACATTTGTCAGTGCCCATTAGTGCCGTCTGTCAGTGCCCATCAGTTCCACCTGTCAGTGCCCATCAGTGCCGCCTGACAGTGCCCATCAGTTCTACCTGTCAGTGCCCATTAGTTCCATCTGTCAGTGCCCATCAGTGCCGCCTGTCAGTGCCCATCAGTTTCATCGGTCAGTGCCCATCAGTGCCGTCAATCAGTGCCACCTGTCAGTGCCCATCACTTCCACCTCTCAGTGCCCATCAGTTTCATCTGTCAGTGCCCATCAGTGCCGTCGGTCAGTGCCCATCAGTGCCACCTGTCAGTGCCCATCACTTCCACCTGTCAATGCCTATCAGTTCCACCTGTCAGTGCCCATCAGTGCCACCTGTCAGTGCCATAATTTCCACCTGTCAGTGCCATCAGTTCCACCTGTCAGTGCCCATCAGTTCCAGCTGTCAGTGCCCATCAGTGCCACCTGTCAGTGCCCATCAGTTCTACCTGTCAGTGCCATAATTTCCACCTGTCAGTGCCATCAGTTCCACCTGTCAGTGCCCATCAGTTCCACCTGTCAGTGCCCATCAGTTCCAGCTGTCAGTGCCCATCAGTGCCACCTGTCAGTGCCCATCAGTTCTACCTGTCAGTGCCCATCAGTTCCACCTGTCAGTGCCCATCAGTTCCACCTGTCAGTGCCCATCAGTTCCACCTGTCAGTGCCCATCAGTTCTACCTGTCAGTGCCCATCAGTTCCACCTGTCAGTGCCCATCAGTTCTACCTGTCAGTGCCCATCAGTTCCACCTGTCAGTGCCCATCAGTTCCACCTGTCAGTGCCCATCAGTTCCACCTGTCAGTGCCCATCAGTGCCGCCTGACAGTGCCCATCAGTTCTACCTGTCAGTGCCCATTAGTTCCATCTGTCAGTGCCCATCAGTGCCGCCTGTCAGTGCCCATCAGTTTCATCGGTCAGTGCCCATCAGTGCCGTCAATCAGTGCCACCTGTCAGTGCCCATCCCTTCCACCTCTCAGTGCCCATCAGTTTCATCTGTCAGTGCCCATCAGTGCCGTCGGTCAGTGCCCATCAGTGCCACCTGTCAGTGCCCATCACTTCCACCTGTCAATGCCTATCAGTTCCACCTGTCAGTGCCCATCAGTGCCACCTGTCAGTGCCATAATTTCCACCTGTCAGTGCCATCAGTTCCACCTGTCAGTGCCCATCAGTTCCAGCTGTCAGTGCCCATCAGTGCCACCTGTCAGTGCCCATCAGTTCTACCTGTCAGTGCCATAATTTCCACCTGTCAGTGCCATCAGTTCCACCTGTCAGTGCCCATCAGTTCCACCTGTCAGTGCCCATCAGTTCCAGCTGTCAGTGCCCATCAGTGCCACCTGTCAGTGCCCATCAGTTCTACCTGTCAGTGCCCATCAGTTCCACCTGTCAGTGCCCATCAGTTCCACCTGTCAGTGCCCATCAGTTCCACCTGTCAGTGCCCATCAGTTCTACCTGTCAGTGCCCATCAGTTCCACCTGTCAGTGCCCATCAGTTCTACCTGTCAGTGCCCATCAGTTCCACCTGTCAGTGCCCATCAGTTCCACCTGTCAGTGCCCATCAGTTCCACCTGTCAGTGCCCATCAGTTCTACCTGTCAGTGCCACCTGTCAGTGCCCAAAAAAATAAAAAGCGCAAACAGCAGAGGAGGGAAATGGCAACATTTGGGTAGAGCGTCACATGACCGCGCCATTGTCATTCACAATGTGACGGCGCTGAAATCTGTCCCGGTATTGAGGGGCACAGAGGAGCCCCCCCAGGACAAGCTTCTTGTAACAACAATCAGAATCTTCTCAACTGATTTAAAAGGTGAAAAAAAAAGAAGAAAAATCCTCCAATCCCCATTATTATCACTGCAGTGTATAGGAAGGACCCTCTGCCCATAAACTGCCACAACCAACATGGCGCCTAGAGGCCGCCAACCAGGGGGGAGTGACGTCACGCGCCGACAGCCTCCAGACTCGGCGATAGGCGGGCGAGGCAAGACGCTGATGTGCGGCCGTATCGGCCACGCCCTTTTTCGGTAGCAAGCTAGGGCGTGGCCCTCTTGTTCTACATGGGCGGTGTCTGAAAAAACGAAAAAAAAAAAAAAACAGGCAACTTGGTTGCGATGAGCGAGTGCGGGACGCCACGTTACTTGCTGGCACTTCCGGGTGACGTCATGGGGATCTTTGCTCCGAGATGTGCCTTCATCAGCAGTGGGTGGGGTCGGAAGGGATAGGGGGAGGGGGCTTAGGCGAGTCACGTGATATTTGGGTTGTGGAATGCCAGGCTGTCTGG
>JAJQKJ010000960.1:0-52500 GCA_029574335.1 Rana kukunoris | reverse complement strand
TATATCTTGTAAATGATTATTATACTGAAAAATAATAATACAAATGAATAAAAATACATATACACACTTGTGTTGCGTATTATAACGAAAATAATAATATTTCCTGTGAAATAGTATTATTAATAATAAAAAAATACATACAGTATCTCACAAAAGTAAGTACACCCCTCACATTTCTGTAAATATTTTCTTGTATCTTTTCATGTGACAACACTGAAGAAAAGACACATTGGGCCGGATTCAGATACAATTACATTGGCGCAGAGTATCCGAGATACGCTACGCCGCCGTATTTTACCAGGCTCTACGACGAATCCTGGTAGATTTTGTCCCTTACTATACGGTGGCGTAGTGTATTTCTCGCCGCGTAATCGAAATACGCGATTAGGGGGCGTGAAGCATTTTAATTAGGCGATCGAACTGCGCATGCTCCGTTCAGAAATTTCCCGCCGTGCATTGCGCGAAATAACGTCGATACGTCATTCGTTGTTTGAGTAGCGTCGTTTACGGACATTCCTATTCCCGGACGACTTACGTCAAAAATAACGTCGGAAAACGTTGAAATTCGACGCGGGAACGACGGCCATACTTAACATGGGCTGTCTGATATTAGAGCAGCAAAAAGCTGGAATAACTTTACGAGGCAAAAAGATGACTAAAGATGCCGTAAGTGATTGCGATTGACGTTCGTAACTTCGTGGATCGTCGGCAAAAGCTCATTTGCATACCCCGACGCGGAAAACGACGGGAACTCCACCCAGCGGCCGCAATTTTATCGCAGCGTAGATCCGAAGGCGTACGAACACGTAATCCAGTCGGATTGAAGCCCGCAGCCGTCTTTTCATGGTTTGAGGTTTCAGAGTAGTGAAAAAACGTGCGTAATTCTAAAGTACTCCAGTCTAACGCGAGACAGACAGGAGTAATCGCTCTGTGAATCTGGCCCTTTGTATCTACAATGTTGTGTAGTGAGTGTACATAGGGGGGGAGTGGTGTACACAGGGGGAGGGGTCTTTGTATCTCCAATGTTGTGTAGTGAGTGTACAGCTTGTATAACGGTGTAAATTTGCCGTCCCCTTAAAATAACTCAACACACAGCCATTAATGTCTAAACAGCTGGCAACAAAAGTAAGTACACCCCTAAGTGAAAATGTCCAAATTGGGCCCAATCAGCCATTTTCCCTCCCCCCGGTGTCATGTGACTCGTTAGTGTTACACAGGGCTTTTTTTCAGGGGGAACTTGGGGGAACTCAGTTCCACCACCTCTGGCTCAGACCCTTTGGTGCCTGCTACACCACAATCAATTTTAAACACAGAAGTCTGGTTTTTGTGTTTACAAGTGATAGCTCTGCACTCTGTGTGTAACCCCCTGAACTCTGCACCCTTTAAAACCCTCCTACTGTTTCTAAAACCTGAATGGGATCGTGGTTGAGTTCCTGCACCTATTTTCTGAGAAAAAAAGCTCTGGTGTTACAAGGTCTCAGGTGTGAATGGGGAGCAGGTGTGTTAAATTTGGTGTTATCACTCTCACTCTCTCATACTGGTCACTGGAGGTACACCATGGCACCTCATGGTAAAAGAACTCTCTAAGGATCTGATATAAAGAATTGTGGGCCAGATTCACGTACATTGGCGCATATCTTGACCGGCGTAGCGCACCTCCATTACGTTAGACCGGCGCAATGTAGAGGCGCAATCACCGTATTCTCGTAGTATTTGCGCAGAAATTAGCGCCGGTGTAACGTAATTTCCGAGGCGTAAGGCGGAGTAATTTAAATTGGGAAGGACGTGGGCGTGTTACATTGAAATGAGCCGTGACCCCATGCAAATGAAGGGCCGGCCGGCACATGAAGCAGACCATGGTCAGCACCTCTGTGCGCATGCTCACAACTCGGGAGCGGCGCAATCAGTGAAATTGGAAGTGGACCCGGGCAACTTAGTGAACTACGCAGACAGCATAAATAGACAGAGACAAAAGCACTTCCTTTGCAAAAGTACATCCCTTTGTATCCCTCCCTATACAGCAAGGTGCTTTTGTTCTGTTGTTTGTTGCGTTTGTTGCGTTGTGACTTGTCTTTGTGATATTTGTTGACTGTTTGATCTAGTGTTTGGTAGAATCTGATTTGATTTGATAGTGTTTTTTGGTGACTGGTTGTGAGACTTTTTTGTTGATAGATTTTGTTTGTTTTGTTGCTTGATTTTTCCTGCTTGTTTTTGTGAGTGATTTTTGGTGATTGTTTGGGAGAGAGTTGTTGTATGAGTATGACTGAGAGGGAGCGCAAGAGCAATTTTTCTTTGGGGGAGAAACAAATTATTGCCCGGGCCATTACCCAATATGGGCGTTTTCTGCACGGCCCGGAGAGTGCCAACACCACCCCGGCCAGGAGAAGGGAGATTTTGCAGAATATTACTGACCAGGTAAATGCATTGGGGGGGGGGGGGGGAATACCCGGACATGCCAGGGGATCGTAAAGAAGATCAATGATCTCCGGCGTCTGGTCCGTAAGAAGCTGGGGCAGATGGCAGCCCATGCCAGGGGCACTGGAGGGGGCCCACCATGCCCTGTTAGGCTGACAGCAGAGGAGCGCGTGGTGGCCCAGACCTTTAACAGGCAGCAAGTGGAGGGCCTGCCTGGCTATGACTCCAGTCTGGAGGCCGTGATGACAGGTAAGAATTATTTTTTCCTATCTGGTGTGTAGCATGTGTGTGGGGGAGGGGAATATGTGGCAAGTGTGTGGATCCTCCAACCTGTGAATGTTTTGTGTCATCCACAGATGTGCAGGAGGGTGCTGGGCCATCTGGCCTGACTGCACCATCCCCGGGACACCAGCCTGATGTGGACCCCCGGAGGAGTTTGAGGAGGAGGAGCTTGAGGAGGAGGAGCTTGAGGAGGAGGAGGAGGTCATGTCAGCCAGTGGGTTGTTATTTTTGGAGGAGTCTTCCCCTCTGGCTGGCAGCAGCCAGCCCTCCATAAGGGGTAGCCCCTCCCACTCCTCCCCCAACAGGGCTCCCCTTCCAAGGGGCTCCCCTTCTCCCCGACCACAAGCATCAGCTGAAAGCAGGAAGTCGTCCCAGAAGACCAGGGGGGTGGCCGAGGTTCTGCCCGCCAATCTCCGAAGGGCCCAGGCCCTTCAGACCCACCATCTGGGACAGGTCTGCCAGACTTTGAGGCGGATGGAGGAGAGCCTGTCCTCCATAAAGGATACGCTTGGGGACCTGGACTGCCACTCCCGGGCTCTTACAAACTACAGTACAGTACAGTACTACAGCAGACGTTGGGCAGGATGTGAGGGCCCTCACCCAGGTTATCCAGGCCAATACGGCAACACTAAGTGCTGGCCTGACCAGAATTGCCGTGGCCTTGGAGGGCAGGCTGCCAGGTGGGCAGAGACCAGGGGCTGCTCCTCCTTCCCCGGATTACCCCCCCATGAGTCTCCCCTGAGGAGCCGGGGCCGTGGCCGTGGGCACCCCAGGCGTGGGTCACGCCAGCAGCATTAATTTGGTTTCCCCCTTTTTTTTTTGCTGGACATTTTTTGCTTTTTGCTGGACAATTTTTTTTTGGGTTGTGAATGACTTCTGATTGTGGGGGTGACATTCCTGCCGGAAAAGGGGTGTCACCCTCAATTTTGGTGGAGAAGGGTTCCCCAGGACCAGGGAGAAGTGATCCCCAGGTCTGTGTGAATGGTGTATGAATGTACAGTTACATAATTGGAGCCTTGGCGCGGCGTTGCTGCTCACAAGTCCTGCATGGTGGACTGGTGCCAATCCAATGTGATGAGGATGTGGGGTGTGTGTGCTAGGGACCACAGTGGTGTGCATGCATGCATTCTCATTGTGCCATGATTAATGTGTATGTTTAACGTGCAAAGATGCCTAATGTGAGATGTCTCCTGGCTGCTCTTCCCTCAAAAGAGGGGGTAGCCTTGGTTAGGGGGGGATTGTCTGGTTCGGGGGTCAGGTCATCACGTATGTCAATCTCCAGGCCCTTTCTCAGTGCGAAGTTGTGCAGCATGCAACATGCACCAATAATCTGGCATACAATGTTTGGGGAATATAACAGGGTACCATGGGGGGGTTCCGGATAGGAGTCATGAGATGGGGTCCCAGTGCATATGCAGAGTCACCCTGAAGGGATAAGACAGGAGGATGTTAGTAGTGCATGTGCCACTTGTGATTTCAGCATCATGGGGGGGACAGTCAAATAAAAAGTTTTTGGAAAAAAAAAAAATCCTCTCCTGTGCCCTCCTCCGTGCCCTCCTCCTTCTTTGCTCATCTAAAGTCATTAGTATAGCTATGAGCATGGATGCCCCTGGCATGTTGGCATACAGTTTGTTGTGCAGCAAGTGTGACTGCTCAGCTCCTCACTAACAGTGTTGCTTCAGCTGACATGTAGACGGATTGTCTAATTTTATTCCACCTTTTCTATGGACTAATTTTAGACAGGCCGTGCAGCTGTTGCGCACACCGCGTAGCCTGCGCTGCGCCAACTTACTTTTGTGGATCCCCGTAACTCCCTCATTTGCATATTTGAATAGCAAATCATCGGTGCGTCTAGCGCAGTTTTGCGCGCACGGATGCGCCGGTCTATCGAAATTACGCCGGTCCAAAAAAATTAGATTTCATGCGTATCTCGTTTTGAGGATGCGGCGCATCGATGCGCATGCGCATATTTAGACTTACGCCGCGCATCTCCTGTAACGCCGGCGTAATGGCTCTGTAAATCTGGCCCTGAGTCTCTACATAAAGATGGCCGAGGATATAAGAAGATTCCCAAGACCCTGAAACTGAGCTGCAGCACGGTGGCCAAGACCACCCAGCGGTATAACAGGACGGGTTCCCCTCAGAACAGGGGTATGTGGCGCTGCTGCCTGCCACTTCCTGATCAAGTGATATGTGAACAGATAGTTGATGTGCAATATACATGTGGTGATTAATGTGCAGTGAAAGGACCTTTTAAAACTTGCAAGAACAGCTAATAAAGTAAAAATTCCAAAACAACTATTTCAAAAAGAGCCAGCCCCTCAGTCCAATGGTGGGCAAACACCCGTGATATAATAAGTTCTATAATAGTCCACTAACAAAACATATATCCCACCCCTTACAGCAATCCCTGTTGGATAAGGGAAGTACACTGTAAAGCAGGGGTGCCCAACCTTTTGAGGAGCGAGGGCCACTTTATCGACTTGGTAACCGGTCGTGGGCCACAATGAACGTCAGTGGCGTATGGTTTGTCAGCGCCCGGGGCAAGGCAAGTAATTTGCGCCCCCCTAACCTGTGGACTTTTAGCACGCCCCGAGTCCTTTCACTTCCTACTATAGCACTGACCAGCCTGATTCCCACACTGACCACTACACTAATCTACCCACCCGATTTCTACACTGACCTACCTGATACCTACACTGACCACTAGTGTTGCTCACGAATATTCGCATTGCGAATATTCGCATTGCGAATATTCGCTACGAATATTGCATATTCGAGTATTCGCAAATAACACGAATATCGTGGCGAATATTCGCTATTTCGAATATTCGAATTTTTTCAATTTTTTTTTTAGAACAGATCACATCCTAGAGATCCCCATCGACGTCTAAAAGCATTGCTGGTATGATTAGAGACCCTGGGCCGAGTAGCTGCAGCGCTCATTTTATATTGCCGAAAAATCGCAATGCGATTATTCGGCAATAGCGATATCGCGCGATTATTTTATATTGTAATATATCACGAATATTCTGAGCCAATCAGAGTGCTCCATTCCGCATTTCTCGAAATTTCGCAATTATTTTATATTGTAATATATCACGAATATTCTGAGCCAATCAGAGTGCTCCATTCCGCATTTCTCGAAATTTCGCATTCGCATTCGCAATAGCGAAAATTCGCAATAATTTCATTTCCAAAAAATATCACGAATATTCGTATTTAGCGAATATATCTCGAATATTCGACTATATATTCGAGATATATCGCGAAATCGAATATGGCATATTCTGCTCAACACTACTGACCACTACACTAACCTACCCGCTTCCTATACTTGCCACCACTACACTGACCTACCTGTCCACTACACTACCTGATTTCTACACTGTCCACTACACTACAATGACCACTACACTGCACTGTTCACTGCATTGTCCCCTACACTACACTGACTATTGCACTGACCACTACACTACACCATACCTCCCAACCGTCCTGGAATTCGCAATGATTGTCCCGCGAATCGCGGTAAAAAATCCCGCGGTCACAGCAAAAGTCCCGCCGCCCCCGTGATTACTGCGATTCTCGGTATATCCCGCAGTCCCCCCCCCCCCGCTCAACAACAGCAATATGCAACAACTCTGGACCCCCCCCCCGCTGAACAACTTCGTTGGAAGGGTATGCTCATTTGTCCCTCATTCTGAAGTTGAAAAGTTGGGAGGTATGCTACACTGCCCACTTCACTGCACTGACCACTACACTACATTGACAATTGCACTAACCACTACACTACACTACACTGCACCTCACTGCACTGACTTCTACACTTAGGCCCCATACACACGAGCAAATGAATCTGTTCAAATCGGTCTAACAGACCGATTTGGTCAGATTTGTCTGCTGGCTGTTTTGGTTTGATCGCTGTACACACGATCAAACCAAAATCCCCGCCGGCAGACAGCGCGGTGACGTGGCGGTGACGTTGACGCCGCCACGTCACCGCACCAGGAAGTAAAACACTTCCGCGCATGCGTCGAATCCATTCGACGCATGCGCGGGCAGATATGTCTGCTGGTTAGCGTACTAACCAGCAGACATATCGGTCCGACGGGTTCCCAGCAGACAGATTTTAAAGCAGGCTCGTCCGTACACACTGTCAGACCGTTTTCAGCAGATAGATTTGATCGTGTGTACACAGCCTTATTCTATTGTTTGTGTTACTTCCTTAACCGCTTCAATACTAGGCTTTTATACCACCTCCATACCGGGCCTATTCTGACACTTCTCTCCTACATGTAATAATCATCATTCTTTTGCTAGAAAATTACACAGTACCCCCAAACATTATATATGTTTTTTTTAGCAGACACCCTAGGGAATAAAATGACGGTCATTCCAAAGTTTTATCTTGCACGGTATTTACGCAATTATTTTTCAAACGCTTTTTTTTGTAAAAAAAATTGTTTTATGAATTAAAAAAATAACAAAACACTAAAGTTAGCCCAATTTTTTTGTATTATGTGAAAGATTATGTTACACCGAGTAAATAGAGACCCAACATGTCACGCTTTAATTATGCGCACACTCATAGAATGGCGCCAAACTTCGGTAATTAAAAATCTCCCTAGGCAACGCTTTATTTATTTTTTACAGGTTACAGTTTAGATTTACAGAGGAGATCTAGTGCTAGATTAGTTGCTGGCACTCTAACGCACGCGGCGATACCTCACATGTGTGGTTTAAACGGCGTTTACATATGTCGGCGGGACTTGCGTGTGCGTTCGCTTCTGCACGCGAGCTATCGGGGACAGGGGCGTTTTCATTTTTTTTTTATCTTTTATTATTTTTTTTTACTTATATTTTATTTATTTTTACACTTTTTTTCATTTTTTTTTTTTTTTTTCCACTTTTATTCCTATTACAAGGAATGTAAACATCCCTTGTAATAGGAAATGTGTGTGACAGGTCCTCTTTATGGAGAGATGTGGGGTCAATAAGACCTCACATCTCACCTCCAGGCTGGAAACCATGAGATCGGTGAAAAAAAATTCACCGATCTCATGAATGGTGACTTACAGCCGCAATCGCGGCTTTGTTTACATACGGGGACCCGGGCGTGACGTCATCAGATCGCGCCCGGGTCCTCCGACGGTCATAGAGATGACTGGTGACCATCTGGTCACCAGTCATCTCTATGCTTCCTGCCGCCGCTGACGATTCGTTCTCCGGGCCCCCGAAGGTACAGGTAAGCCCGGAGAAGCACCGGATGGCGGCGGGAGGGGGGGGATGTCCCCTCCCGCGGCCTGTAAGAACGATCAAGCGGCGGAACCGCCGCTATGATCGTTCTTACTTTGTGCAGAATCGCCGGCTGAAGAAGAGGATATCTGGATGATGCCTCTGGCTGCAGGCATCGTCCAGATATTCGCCTGCAATACCCAGGCCGTCAATTGACGGCCACTTAGGATGGTAAATCCCATCCCAGGCCGTCAATTTTCTATGGCTGGGTATTGAAGTGGTTAAAATCAACCTTTGCTAAGAATTGTAAAAAGGCACTGTGATTGGCAATAAAGCTTGTTTGCGTCATGAGTAGTGATGAGCGGAATACGCCATATACGATTTCGCGATATTTCACGAATATATAGAAGAATATTCGCGAAATATTCGTTAATATCGAATATTTGTGATATTTTATCAAAAAAATAAAAATTTGGCGAAATTTCGCTAATGCGAATGCGAAATTGATTGCGAAATTCTCGTCAACACGCGAAAACGGAGATCATTTCCTGGATTACTAAACTAATAGGCACTAAACACTAACTCTACTTACACAAACTTATATGACTAAACTAAAGCTACATTAGTACGTTAGTACGCTAAGCAGCGGACATATCTGCCCGCACATGCGTCGAATGGATTCGACGCAGGCGCGGAAGTGTTTTACTTCCTGGTGCGGTGACGTGGCGGCGTCAATGTCACCGCGCTGTCTGCCGGCGGGGATTTTGGTTTGATCGTGTGTACAGCGATCAAACCAAAACAGCCCAGCAGACAAATCTGATCAAATCGGTCTGACAGATTAATTTGCTCGTGTGTACGGGGCCTGAGTGTTATACAATTTGTCTGAATATTAATCTGGAATGAAACGAATCGCCGCGCGTCTAATGGCCGATATCTGGAGCCATAATCCTGGCAAACTGCAATGTATATATACAGATATCTATATATATATAAATCTATATATACGTATCTCGGCCGGCAAGTGGATACACAGTCGTTTTTGTATTAAACATAAGGTGCAGTAATGCGCCATGGCCAGCAAGTGGCGTCCCATCAATCAATAATACAAAGGGCCAGATTCTCTAAGAAAATCGCCGGCGTAGCGTAAGCCATTTACACTACGCCGCCGCATCGTAATAGAGCAAGTGCCGTATTCTCTAACCATGTGCTCCGTAGTTTGCGTCGGCGTAGCGAAATGGCCCAGCGTAAGCCCGCGTAATTCAAATGGAGTGGCTTGTGTTTAAATTAAGCGCGCCCCCGTGTCGAACGAACTGCGCATGCGCCGGCCGGGAAAAAAGCCCAGTGCGCATGCTCCAGCTCACGTCGGAAAGCGTCGCTGAAACCGACGTCAAAACGACGTGATCGCAATGCCCCTAATCGCGAACGAGTTAGTGAAACGACGTAAGCAAAGGAAAAAGCCGTCGCTGACCCGACGCCATACTTAACATGGCATCCGACGGCACCTGACGGCATCCGACGGTACTGCGTAAGGTTACCCCTCATAGAAGCTGGGGTAACCTTACGAGTTCGTAAACGACGTACGCGACGACGGGGCGGCGTAAAAGCGATCGGGAATCGGCGTACTAGCCTCATTTGCATATGCAAATGCGAAAACAACGTGAAGGCCACCTAGTGGCCGGAGTTGTCATTACAACTACGATCCGCAAGTGTAATGGTTTTACACTTGTCGGATGTAGAAGCGTATCTATGCAAAAGTGATGCTAATCATCACGCGCATAGATACGAGGCAAAAAAAACGGCGATACGACGGGGTATCTGAGATACTCCGTCGTAACGCCGCTGAGAATCTGGCCCAAAGTATCTGTTGCACTTTACAATGGGGGCACGGTGAAAGAAGGCGCAGAACCGCCCTGAGGCCACCAGCTGGTGCCCCTCTCCCCCTGCAAAACAAAAACATTGTACCTGTCGTTGCACTTTAGCCCTGGTTCACACTGGGCTGCGGGAGTGAAGCAGTGCGAGTTCAGCAGAACTCGCACGATTTCACTCCCGCCCGCCAGTCCCGATTTCAGCCGCGATTTCAGAGACATCTGTGCAGGTTTCTGCACAGATGTCAATGTAAATCGCAGGCTGAAATCGCAAAAAGTAGTACAGAGACTACTTTTTGAAATCGGTGCAATGCCGCAGATGCAGCGTCGCGCCGATTAGGACAGTGCCATTGCCGGCAATTTGCGGCAAAATCCGCCGTTTTGACATGCGATTTGACATGCCAAATCGCATGTCAAAACGCACCAGTGTGAACCAGGGCTTACAGGAGGAGCAGTAAACCGAACCGAACCCGATACCGGAAATGACTGTTTTAAAAAAAAAAAAATTGTATATTTTAAATAAAATGTATACATTTTTATATAACACATTGCTAATAGTATTAGCAAAATTACCATGCGGTGCAGGAGATGGTCAGAGACTGCAGACATAGTACAGGAGATGGTCAGAGACTGCAGATATACTACAGGAGATGGTCAGAGACTGCAGACATACTACAGGAGATGGTCAGAGACTGCAGACATACTACAGGAGATGGTCAGAGACTGCAGATATAGTACAGGAGATGGTCAGAGACTGCAGACATACTACAGGAAATGGTCAGAAACTGCAGACATAGTACAGGAAATGGTCAGAGACTGCAGACATAATACAGGAGATGGTCAGAGACTGCAGACATAGTACAGGAGATGGTCAGAGACTGCAAACATAGTACAGGAGATGGTCAGAGACTGCAGACATGGTACAGGAGATGGTCAGAGACTGCAGACACAGTACAAGAGATGGTCAGAGACTGCAGACATAGTACAGGAGATGGTCAGAGACTGCAGACACAGTACAAGAGATGGTCAGAGACTGCAGACATAGTACAGGAGATGGTCAGAGACTGCAGACATAGTACAGGAGATGGCCAGAGACTGCAGACATGGTACATGAGATGGTCAGAGACTGCAGACATGGTACAGGAGATGGTCAGAGACTGCAGACACGGTACAAGAGATGGTCAGAGACTGCAGACATGGAACAGGAGATGGTTAGAGACTGCAGACATCGTACAGGAGATGGTCAGAGACTGCAGACACGGTACAGGAGATGGTGAGAGACTGCAGACATACTACAGGAGATGGTCAGAGACTGCAGACATACTACAGTAGATGGTCAGAGACTGCAGACATGGTACAGGAGATGGTCAGAGACTGCAGACACGGTACAGGAGATGGTGAGAGACTGCAGACATACTACAGGAGATGGTCAGAGACTGCAGACATACTACAGGAGATGGTCAGAGACTGCAGACATAGTACAGGAAATGGTCAGAAACTGCAGACATAATATAGGAGATGGTCAGAGACTGCAGACATAGTACAGGGAATGGTCAGAGACTGCAGACATAATACAGGAGATGGTCAGAGACTGCACACATAGTACAAGAGATGGTCAGAGACTGCAGACATGGTACAGGAGATGGTCAGAGACTGCAGACATGGTAAAGGAGATGGTCAGAGACTGCAGACACGGTACAAGAGATGGTCAGAGACTGCAGACATAGTACAGGAGATGGTCAGAGACTGCAGACATGGTACAGGAGATGGTCAGAGACTGCAGACATAGTACAGGAAATGGTCAGAGACTGCAGACATACTACAGGAGATGGTCAGAGACTGCAGACATAGTACAGGAGATAGTCAGAGACTGGAGACATGGTACAGGAGATGGTCAGAGATTGCAGACATGATATAGGAGATGGTCAGAGACTGCAGACATGATATAGGAGATGGTCAGAGACTGCAGACATAATACAGGAACTGGTCAGAGACTGCAGACATGATATAGGAGATGGTCAGAGACTGCAGACATGATATAGGAGATGGTCAGAGACTGCAGACATAATACAGGAAATGGTCAGAGACTGCAGACATGATATAGGAGATGGTCAGAGACTGCAGACATGATATAGGAGATGGTCAGAGACTGCAGACATGATATAGGAGATGGTCAGAGACTGCAGACATAATACAGGAAATGGTCAGAGACTGCAGACATGGTATAGGAGATGGTCAGAGACTGCAGACATGATATAGGAGATGGTCAGAGACTGCAGACATAATACAGGAAATGGTCAGAGACTGCAGACATGATATAGGAGATGGTCAGAGACTGCAGACATGATATAGGAGATGGTCAGAGACTGCAGACATGATATAGGAGATGGTCAGAGACTGCAGACATAATACAGGAAATGGTCAGAGACTGCAGACAAAGTATAGGAGATCACTGCAGCCTCACCAGTGCCCATCATTTGCAGCCTGTCTGAGCCCAGATCAGCGGCGATCACTGTGTGTCACAGAGCGGATTTGAATTGCCAGAGGGGATACTCCAGCAGCCGGAATTTCAGTGCACCACTACGTAGTATCTGCTGTGATTTATAGTGGGCGCAGTACCGCACTGTGGCCGCAAGGTGGTGCCCCATCGGGAAATAATACATAATATCCGTTTCGGGTGCAGTACCGCACTGTGACCACAAGGTGGCGCCCCATCGGGAAATAATACATAATATCTGTTTCGGGTGCAGTACCGCACTGTGACCACAAGGTGGCGCCCCATCAGGAAATAATACATATCTGTGTTGGGTGCAGTACCGAACGGTGACCACAAGGTGGCGCCCCATTAGGAAATAATACATAGTATCTGTTTTGGGGGAAATTTGTAGCGGGGATCACTCCACAGCATGTCCTCTCCTGAGCTGGTTTATTAGTGGGGGGCGGGGAGTATCTCTCTGATGGTCTCCTCCCCTCTGACAGACCACGCCCCCGGTACACTGAGGAGAATGCAGACCCTCCGCCTCAATGTGTCCCGGGGTGAGGCGGAACGTTGTGTGCGGGGGTGAGGGAAGGATTTCTAAGTGCACACCGTGTGCTCTGTTCTATTCCGTCCCCCATGTGGTGAGAAGGTGAACAGCACAGAGCGGATTGGAGGTAATGAATGTCATGACTGGGGGAGGGGGATGGGAGTATTGGGGTGCGGGCTCTGATCTCTCGCTCTGTCCCCCCAGATGTTGCCGGTAGGAGGGGAGACTCTGATCAGATACATGGCTGCCCTGAGCTGGTAAGAGAACCTGTCATCCCTGACACTACAACTCCCAGCATGTCCTCCTCTATTCTCCCACAGGACACTACAAGTCCCAGCATGTCCTCCTCTATTCTCCCACAGGACACTACAACTCCCAGCATGTCCTCCTCTATCCTCCCACAGGACACTACAACTCCCAGCATGTCCTCCTCTATCCTCCCACAGGACACTACAACTCCCAGCATGTCCTCCTCTATCCTCCCACAGGACACTACAACTCCCAGCATGTCCTCCTCTATCCTCCCACAGGACACTACAACTCCCAGCATGTCCTCATTTATCCTCCTACAGGACACTACAACTCCCAGCATGTCCTCATCTATCCTCCCACAGGACACTACAACTCCCAGCATGTCCTCATCTATCCTCCCACAGGACACTACAACTCCCAGCATGTCCTCCTCTATCCTCCCACAGGACACTACAACTCCCAGCATGTCCTCCTCTATTCTCCCACAGGACACTACAAGTCCCAGCATGTCCTCATCTATCCTCCCACAGGACACTACAACTCCCAGCATGTCCTCTATCCTCCCACAGGACACTACAACTCCCAGCATGTCCACATCTATCCTCCCACAGGACACTACAACTCCCAGCATGTCCTCATCTATCCTCCCACAGGACACTACAACTCCCAGCATGTCCTCATCTATCCTCCCACAGGACACTACAACTCCCAGCATGTCCTCCTCTATCCTCTTACAGGACACTACAACTCCCAGCATGTCCTCATCTATCCTCCCACAGGACACTACAACTCCCAGCATGTCCTCATCTATCCTCCCACAGGACACTACAACTCCCAGCATGTCCTCCTCTATCCTCTTACAGGACACTACAACTCCCAGCATGTCCTCATCTATCCTCCTACAGGACACTACAACTCCCAGCATGTCCTCATCTATCCTCCCACAGGACACTACAACTCCCAGCATGTCCTCATCTATCCTCCCACAGGACACTACAACTCCCAGCATGTCCTCATCTATCCTCCCACAGGACACTACAACTCCCAGCATGTCCTCATCTATCCTCCCACAGGACACTACAACTCCCAGCATGTCCTCATCTATCCTCCCACAGGACACTACAACTCCCAGCATGTCCTCATCTATCCTCCCACAGGACACTACAACTCCCAGCATGTCCTCATCTATCCTCCCACAGGACACTACAACTCCCAGCATGTCCTCATCTATCCTCCCACAGGACACTACAACTCCCAGCATGTCCTCCTCTATCCTCTTACAGGACACTACAACTCCCAGCATGTCCTCATCTATCCTCCCACAGGACACTACAACTCCCAGCATGTCCTCATCTATCCTCCCACAGGACACTACAACTCCCAGCATGTCCTCATCTATCCTCCCACAGGACACTACAACTCCCAGCATGTCCTCATCTATCCTCCCACAGGACACTACAACTCCCAGCATGTCCTCATCTATCCTCCCACAGGACACTACAAGTCCCAGCATGTCCTCATCTATCCTCCCACAGGACACTACAACTCCCAGCATGTCCTCATCTATCCTCCCACAGGACACTACAACTCCCAGCATGTCCTCATCTATCCTCCCACAGGACACTACAACTCCCAGCATGTCCTCATCTATCCTCCCACAGGACACTGCAACTCCCAGCATGTCCTTCTCTATCCTTCTACAGGACACTACAACTCCCAGCATGTCCTCCTCTATCCACCCACAGGACACTACAACTCCCAGCATGTCCTCCTCTATCCTCCCACAGGACACTACAACTTCCAGCATGTCCTCATCTATCCTCCCACAGGACACTACAACTTCCAGCATGTCCTCATCTATCCTCCCACAGGACACTACAACTCCCAGCATGTCCTCATCTATCCTCCCACAGGACACTACAGCTCCCAGCATGTCCTCCCACAGGACACTACAGCTCCCAGCATGTCCTCCCACAGGACACTACAGCTCCCAGCATGTCCTCCCACAGGACACTACAGCTCCCAGCATGTCCTCCCACAGGACACTACAGCTCCCAGCATGTCCTCCCACAGGACACTACAGCTCCCAGCATGTCCTCCCACAGGACACTACAGCTCCCAGCATGTCCTCCCACAGGACACTACAGCTCCCAGCATGTCCTCATCTGTCCTCCCACAGGACACTACAACTCCCAGCATGTCCTCCTCTATCCTCCTACAATACACTACAACTCCCAGCATGTCCTCGTCTATCCTCCCACAGGACACTACAACTCCCAGCATGTCCTCGTCTATCCTCCCACAGGACACTACAACTCCCAGCATGTCCTCCTCTATCCTCCCACAGGACACTACAACTCCCAGCATGTCCTCCTCTATCCTCCTACAATACACTACAAGTCCCAGCATGTCCTCCTCTATCCTCCCACAGAACACTACAACTCCCAGCATGTCCTTCTCTATCCTCCCACAGGACACTACAACTCCCAGCATGTCCTCCTCTATCCTCCCACAGGACACTACAACTCCCAGCATGTCCTCGTCTATCCTTCCACAGGCCACTACAACTCCCAGCATGTCCTTATCTATCCTCCCACAGGCCACTACAGCTCCCAGCATGCCCTCCCACAGGCCACTACAGCTCCCAGCATGCCCTCCCACAGGCCACTACAGCTCCCAGCATGCCCTCCCACAGGCCACTACAGCTCCCAGCATGCCCTCCCACAGGCCACTACAGCTCCCAGCATGCCCTCCCACAGGCCACTACAGCTCCCAGCATGCCCTCCCACAGGCCACTACAGCTCCCAGCATGCCCTCCCACAGGCCACTACAGCTCCCAGCATGTCCTCCTCTATCCTCCCACAGGACACTACAACTCCCAGCATGTCCTCCTCTATCCTCCCACAGAACACTGCAACTCCCAGCATGTCCTTCTCTATCCTTCTACAGGACACTACAACTCCCAGCATGTCCTCCTCTATCCACCCACAGGACACTACAACTCCCAGCATGTCCTCCTCTATCCTCCCACAGGACACTACAACTTCCAGCATGTCCTCATCTATCCTCCCACAGGACACTACAACTTCCAGCATGTCCTCATCTATCCTCCCACAGGACACTACAACTCCCAGCATGTCCTCATCTATCCTCCCACAGGACACTACAGCTCCCAGCATGTCCTCCCACAGGACACTACAGCTCCCAGCATGTCCTCCCACAGGACACTACAGCTCCCAGCATGTCCTCCCACAGGACACTACAGCTCCCAGCATGTCCTCCCACAGGACACTACAGCTCCCAGCATGTCCTCCCACAGGACACTACAGCTCCCAGCATGTCCTCCCACAGGACACTACAGCTCCCAGCATGTCCTCCCACAGGACACTACAGCTCCCAGCATGTCCTCATCTGTCCTCATACAAGACACTACAACTCCCAGCATGCCGTCCTCATACAAGACACTACAACTCCCAGCATGCCGTCCTCATACAAGACACTACAACTCCCAGCATGCCGTCCTCATACAAGACACTACAACTCCCAGCATGCCGTCCTCATACAAGACACTACAACTCCCAGCATGCCGTCCCACAGGCCACTACAACTCCCAGCATGTCTTCAATGTATTCTTATGTAAAGGAGTAGAATGCCCATCAAATCTCTTACCTGTCCTACTAGAGACTACAACTCTCAGCCTCTCCTCCTAGAGGCCATTACATATCCCATCAGTCCTCCTGCCGTAGGCGTTGTACAGGTTTCCTCAGTCACTTATACTCTTAGGCTGAATATAAATAGGAGTTCTGTCCTTTAATTAGCAATGAGCGTCTTCCAAATCTTTTGCTGAGACTTGGACAATTTTCAGGCGACACATTCTCCCTGAACTCTGTGACCTGTATCTCTGAGGTTAGGGCGCCTTGCCTTGCAGCACCGGACCTGGAGCTGGCGTTTCCTCCCAGAATCCGAAGACATGCTGGAAGTTTAAATAGCAAATCCATAGAGTGTACAAGTATAGAGCAGATACAACGCTCCTAGGAGAAGTGCAGAGTCCCTTTGTCTATTGGAACTTTCATCTGTAGACCATCAACGGAGTAGAGGGAAGGGATGAGGCCACTGGATGGATGGCCGAGCAGGAGCAAGGGGCCGAGCAGGAGCAAGGGGCCGAGCAGGAGCAAGGGGTCGAGCAGGAGCAGGGGTCGAGCAGGAGCAGGGGTCGAGCAGGAGCAGGGGTCGAGCAGGAGCAGGGGTCGAGCAGGAGCAGGGGTCGAGCAGGAGCAGGGGTCGAGCAGGGGCAGGGGCCGAGCAGGAGCAGGGGCCGAGCAGGAGCAGGGGCCGAGCAGGAGCAGGGGCCGAGCAGGGGCAGGGGTCGAGCAGGGGCAGGGGTCGAGCAGGAGCAAGGGGCCGAGCAGGAGCAAGGGGCCGAGCAGGAGCAAGGGTCGAGCAGGAGCAGGGGTCGAGCAGGAGCAGGGGTCGAGCAGGAGCAAGGGGCCGAGCAGGAGCAAGGGGCCGAGCAGGAGCAAGGGGCCGAGCAGGAGCAAGGGGCCGAGCAGGAGCAAGGGGCCGAGCAGGAGCAGGGGTCGAGCAGGAGCAAGGGTCGAGCAGGAGCAAGGGTCGAGCAGGAGCAAGGGTCGAGCAGGAGCAAGGGTCGAGCAGGAGCAGGGGTCGAGCAGGAGCAGGGGTCGAGCAGGAGCAGGGGTCGAGCAGGGGTCGAGCAGGGGCCGAGCAGGAGCAGGGGCCGGGTCTGGAACCTCCGCAGTTTCCGTAGAAGATCTGGGTAGGATCACCTCAATGTAGAAGAAAACGAAAGCATGGCGCTGAGGTCAGGATCAAATAAAATTCACTTTTATTAAAATAGGAAGCACACTTACATTGAAGTTACCATGGATAGGAACACCGGACACCAAGCAGCTGTGGTCAGTGGGAGGTTGTAGGCGTCGCAGAGAAAACAGAGACAGAGGATGACATCCGGGACCCAACCAGCTCAAGGTATGAATAATAGCGACGGCTTTCTCGGTTGCACACAAGATTGACGGCTGTCATAATGCCTGGTGAATGTTGGGGCGAGGGGTATGCACGTCCACTCTCCCGACATTCACCAGATGTTATCCTTGTGTGCAACCGAGAAAGCCGCCACCAATATCCATACCTTGAGCTGGCTGGTTCCCTGTCATCCTTGGTCTCTGTTTCCTCTTTGCCTTCAGCCTCCCACTGATCACAGCTGCTTGGTCTCAGGTGTTCCCTATCCATGAGGTTTCATGCTAACGTCAATGTAAGTGTGCTGCTTATTTTAACAAATCTTTTTTTTTTTTTTTTTTCATACTCGCTTCAGCGCCCTGCAGTTCGTTTTTTTTTCTTCTACATGATAGTTTTATTGGCTGCTGTTTAACCACTTCCCTCCCGGCCTATAGCAGAATAACGGCCGGGCGGTGGTTCAGTTATCCTGACTGACGCCCGCGGGGGGGGGGGGGGGGGGGGGGGGGGCGCGGCGCGCATTGCAGCGATCGGTGGTGCGGCGTGTAAGTCTGACACACTGCTACACCGATCTCGGAGGCCCTTTACCACGTGATCAGCCGTGTCCAATCGTGGCTGATCACGATGTAAACAGGAAGAGACGTTGATCAGCTTTTCCTCACTCGTGTCTGACAGACATGAGTAGGCGAGAGCCGATCGGCTGTTCTTCTCACAGGGGGGGGGGTCTGTTCTGATTGTTTATCAGCGCAGCACCCCCTCGGATGCCTGCCCAGGATGCCATCACACTGGACCACCAGGGAAATGCCAATCGGTGCCCATCCCCAATACCTGCCAGTGCCATCAGTGATGCCCATTTGTGCCAAGTATCAGTGCCGCCTATCGGTGCCCATCGTCGGTACTACCTTATCGGGGCCCATCAGTGAAGGAGAAAACTTACTTATTTACAAAATTTTAAAACCGAGGCAAAAGAAAAAACATTTATTTTTCAAAATTTTCGGTCTTTTTTTTTTTTTTATCTGTTCAGCAACAAATTAAAACCACAGAGGTGATCAAATACCACCAAAAGAAAGCTCTATTTATGGGAACAAAATCATAAAAATTCAGTTTGAGTACAGTGTAGTAAGACTGCGCAATTGTCATTTAACCCCTTCAATACCAGGCTTTTATACCCACCTCCATACCGGGGGGGTCTATTCTGGCCCTTCTCTCCTACATGTACAAATCATCATTCCTTTGCTAGAAAATTACTCAGAACTCCCAAACATTATATATGTTTTTTTTTTTTTATCAGACACCCTAGGGCAGGGGTCCTCAAACTACGGCCCGCGGCCCGCATGCGGCCCGCCGAGCACCTTTATCTGGCCCACTGCATGCAGGGCCGGTAGACTGCTGTGTCAAAAGCTCATTGAAAAGTTTGGGCGCGCTGTGAAAAGTCACTGTGTCAGAAGCTCATTGAAAAGTTCAGGCGCGCTGTGTGATAGTAGTCCCGCCCTCCTCTTAGACCGGCTCGTGTGATAGACGCAGTGTTCCGTCTATCACATGAGCTAGTCCAGGAGGAGGGCGGGACTACTATCACACAGTGCGCCTGAACTTTTCAATGAGCTTCTGACACAGTGACTTTTCACAGCGCGCCCAGACTTTTCAATGAGCTTCTGACAGAGCAGGAGCAGGAGATCCTGATACACACACACAGACAGGTCAGACATCGTTTGTCACAGTAAGGCTGCAATGGGCTTGTAATAATGGTGGGGGGGCTTCAATGGTGAGGGGGGGCTTGTATGATGGTGGGGGGTTTTGTAATGATGGTGGGGGGGGGGGGGCTTGTAATGATGGTGGGGGGTTTTGTGATGGTGGGGGAGCTGCAATGGTGAGGGGGCTTGTGATAATAGTGAGGGGGGCTTGTGATAATGGTGGGGGGGCTTGTGATAATGGTGGGGGGGCTTGTAATGGTGGGGGCTGCAATAGTGTGGGGAGCTTGTAATGATGGTGGGGTGCTGCAATGGTGAGGGGGCTTGTGATAATGGTGAGGGGGGCTTGTAATGATGGTGGGGTGCTGCAATGGTGAGGGGGCTTGTGATAATGGTGAGGGGGGCTTGTAATGATGGTGGGGTGCTGCAATGGTGAGGGGGCTTGTGATAATGGTGAGGGGGGGGCTGCAATGGTGAGGGGGGCTTGTAATGATGGTGGGGGGCTGCAATGGTGAAAGGGGCTTGTAATAATGGTGAGGGGGGCTTGTAATGATGGTGAGGGGGATGCAATGAGGGCATAGTAAGGAGGCATTGAAAGTGAGGCTGCAGTGATGGGCATGGGTTGGGGGACTTTTAGTTTTTTTTTGGTGGGGGGGCGGCGGCAGTGAAGGACCCGGCCCTCTAACGGTCTGAGGAACAGTGAAGTGGCCCCCTGTTTAAAAAGTTTGAGGACCCCTGCCCTAGGGAATAAACTGGCGTTCATTGCAACGTTTTATCTTGCATGGTATTTGCGCAATCATTTTTCAAACGCTTTTTTTTTTTTTTTTAGGAAAAAAATGGTTTCATGAATTAAAAAAAAAATAACAAAATGGGAAAGTTAGCACAATTTTTTTTTTTTGTAAAATATGAAAGATGATGTTACACCGAGTAAATAGATACCTAACACGTCACGCTTTAATATTGCGCACACTCATGGAATGGCGCCAAACTTTGGTACTTAAAAATCTCCATAGGCGACGCTTTGAATTTTTTTTTACAGGTTACCAGTTTAGAGTTACAGAGGAGGTCTAGTGCTAGAATTGTTGCTGGCGCTCTAACGCACGCGGCGATACCTCACATGTGTGGTTTGAACTGTGTTTACATATGTGGGCGAGACTTGCGTGTGCGTTCGCTTCTGAGCGCGAGCTACCGGGGACAGGGGCGTTTAAGAAGTAACACTTTTTTTTTTATTATTATTATTTATTTATTTTTGATCACTTTTATTCCTATTACAAAGAATGTAAACATCCCTTGTAATAGGAATAGTGGGTGACAGGTCCTCTTTATGGAGAGATGCGGGGGGGGGGGGGGGGTCAATAAGACCTCACATCTCTCCTCCAGGCTGGAAAGCATGAGATCGGGAAAAAAAAATCACGATCTCATGCTTACTAGCCGCAATTTGCCGCGGCTTTGTTTACTTCTGGGTACCCGGGTGTGACGTCATCACATCACGGTCGTCGAGATGACTGGTCACCATCTGGTCACCAGTCATCTCTATGCTTCCCATCCGGCATTGGACGACTCTTTCTCTGGGCCCCCGATGGCAAGGGAGAGCCCGGAGAAGCACCGGATGGCGGCGGAAGGGGGGGGGTGTCCCCTCCCGCCGCCTATAAGAACGATCAAGTAGCGGAACCTCCGCTTTGATCGTTCTTATGGTGCGCAGAATCGCCGCCCGAAAACGATGATATCTGCACCCATCATTCAGATATCATTTTACAAAGCCCAGGACGTCATATGATGCCCACCCGGGATGGGAGATCCCCTCTGTGGACGCCATATGATTATGGGCCGGTAAAGAAAGGGGTCAAACGGCGCAGAGAGCTGAAAATTGGCCTGGGCAGGAAGGGGGTAAGTGCCCGGTATTGAAGGGGTTAAATTGGCCCTAATCTGGGACTCCTGTGACTCTAAAACACGTAAAGGGTACGTGAATTGTTTTCTCCCGAGTACTTGTAGTAGCGATAATAATATGTATCTGATTTGTTTTGCAGTCGGGTTGCAGGCAGCGGTGGTCTCCTATGCCGAGATCTGGGTGAGTTCTATGATGGAATGATGTCAGTCTGTGTATTGCAGGGACTTCCAACCGCAATAATAACGTCATAACGTCCCCAGTTCTCTAAAGGGGAGGCGCCTTTGTGGCATCTATGAGGCCTGAGTGAGTTGCTGAAGACCTGAGGTAGGCAACCTGGGGCCCTCCAGCTGTCGTGGAACTACATTTCCCATGAGGCATTGCAAGGCTGGCAGTTAGAATTACTCCCAGAGGCATGATGGGACAGCTGGAGGGCCCCCGGGTTGCCTACCCCTGCTGTAGACTATTATTGCCTGCCCTTCTGTTTGCTGGGCATCTAAAATGTCAATACCGAGTCACTGACCAGGAACAAGCATACAATCGGAGAAGTCGGTGATACCAGGAACTCCTGATCTTCATGCTTGCAGGATAGTTAACCACTTAAGCCCCGGACCATTGTGCAGGTTAAGGACCTGGCCCCTTTTTACGATTCAGCACTACGTCGCTTTAAAGGGGAGGTTCCCCTAAAAATAAACTTTTAACATTGCATTTCTCCTCTTAATCACATCTAGAATCGGCTGGTATTTTAAAAAAAATCCGTCCGTACATACCATTTTCGTCATGTAGTCTCACCGCCGCTTCCGGGTCTGACGGTCGTGGATGGGCGTGCCTACTTGATTGACAGGCATCCGATCGACACATACAGCGCGTCACGAGGTGCCGAAAGAAGCTGAACGTTGGTGCGCATGCGCCGTATAGAGCCGCACCAACGTTCGGCTTCTTTCGGCATCTTGTGACGCGCTGTATGCGTCGATCGGATGCCTGTCCCCAACCAACCAACCAACCCGGAAGCCGCGGTGAGACTACATGACGAAAATGGTATGGACGGACGGATTTTTTTATAAATGCCAGCCGATTCTAGATGTGATTAAGAGGAGAAATGCAATGTTAAAAGTTTATTTTTAGGGGAACCACCCCTTTAACTGACAATTGCGCGGTTGTGTGACGTGACTCCCAAATTTTTTTTTTTACTATAATAAATATCCCCCAAAAATATATACATTTCTTTCCCTCAGTTTAGGCCGATACGTATTCTTCTACTTATTTATGGTAAAAACAAATCGACAGTAATGGCGGCGATCGTTTTTTTTTTTTTTGTGACTGCGACATTATGGCGGACACATCGGACACTTTTGGGACCATTGTCATTTTCACAGCGAAAAGTGCTATAAAAATGCACTGGTTACTGTGAAAATGACAATCGCAGTGAAGGTGTTAACCACTAGGTGGCGCTAAGTGTGCCCTAAGGGAGTGATTCTTACTGTAGGGGGGGGACGTGTCTCGATGTGTGATGTCACTGATCTTCGTTCCCTATAACAGGGAACAAACAATCACTGACATTGCCACACAGAAGAAGGTTTGTTTACACTCCTCTCTTCAGCTCCTGTGACCGATCGCGGGACACCGGCAGTGATCGGGTCTGCGGGTCCCGCGGGCGCGGTCACAGAGCGTTAGACTGGGTCGCGCGTGGCTCCTAGACAAAATTGGCGTCCTTTTTTTTTTTCCTCCCACAAATAGAGCTTTCATTTGGTGGGATTTGATCACCTTTTTGTTTTTTCTTTGCGCTATAAACAAAAATAGAGCGACAATTTTGAAAAAAAAGCAATATTTTTTGCTATAATAAATATCCCCCAAAAATATATATATAAAAAACATTTTTCTTCCTCAGTTTAGGCCGATACGTATTCTTCTACATATTTTTGGTATAAAAAAATAAAAATTGCAATAAGCGTTTGTTTTGTGCAAAAATTTATAACGTTTACAAAATAGGGGATAGTTTTATTGCATTTGTATTAATTTATTTTTTTTTTTTTTTTTTTTTTTACTACTAATGGTGGCGATCAGCCTTTTTTTTTTTTTTTTCGTGACTGCGACATTATGGCGGACACATCGGACACTTTCGACACATTTTTGGGACCGTTGGCATTTTCACAGCGAAAAGTGCTATAAAAATGCACTATAAAAAAATTATTATTAAAAATGCCATAAAACTATCCCCTATTTTTGTAAAAGCTAAAACCAATCGATAAACGCTTATTGCAATTTTTTTTTTTACCAAAAATATGTAGAAGAATACGTATCGGCCTAAACTGAGGGGAAAAATGTGTTTTTGTTATATATTTTTGGGGGGATATTTATTACAGCAAAAAGTTAAAAATATTGAATTTTTTCAAAATTGTCGCTCTATTTTTGTTTATAGCGCAAAAAATAAAAACCGCAGAGGTGATCAAATACCACCAAAAGAAAGCTCTATTTGTAGGGGAAAAAAAGACGCCAATTTTGTTTGGGAGCCACGTCGCACGACCGCGCAATTGTCAGTTAAAGCGACGCAGTGCCGAATCGCAAAAAGTGGCCTGGTCATTAAGGGGGAAAATCCTTCTGGTCCTTTAAGTGGTTAATTTGCCTTCAGCCCAGAATTGCAGCAAAAGACAACCATAGGCTGGCTACACAGCAGATTTGATGTGTGATATTTTTTTTTATTTTTTGTGTTGCAGGCATTTTTTTTATTTCTGATGTTACTTAAAGTTATTCTATGTCAGTAACGTTTTATTTATTTTTAATTTTATGTATTACAGGATTTCTGAATCGGAGCAGTACAAGATGTTACCGGGCACTTCCTACGCACGGCATCGGCAAATACAGACACTTGCTGCCTCCTGAAGTTGTAAGGAGCCTAATGATTTTATTACAGGAGAGAGCAGCATTATGTTTAACAAACATTAAAGGGGTTGTAAAGGTTTTTTATTTATATTTTATACATCCCCCCCCCCCCTAAATATCTTCCTTTACCTTAGTGCAGTCCTCCTTCACTTACCTCATCCTTCCATTTTGCTTTTAAATGTCCTTATTTCTTCTCAGAAATCCTCACTTCCTGTTCTTTTGTCCAACTCCACACCGTAATGCGAGGCTTTCTCCCTGGTGTGGAGTGTTGTGCTCGCTCCCTCGGACTGCAGGAGAGTCAGGACGCTCTCTACGTTGCAGATAAAGGAGCTGTGTGTCCTGACCCTCCTGTAGCCCAAGGGAGGGGGCGAGCACGACACTCCACACCACGGAGAAAGCCTCGCATTACTGTGTGGGGTTACAGACAGAAGAACAGGAAGTGAGGATTTCTCAGAAGAAATAAGGACACTTAAAAGCAAAATGGAAGGATGAGGTAAGTGAAGGAGGACTGCACTAAGGTAAAGGAAGCTATTTAGGGATTTATTTTTTATTTTTTTACCTTTACAATCCCTTTAACAAACATTAAAGGATTTCCCCCCCCCCTAAATATCTTCCTTTCCCTTAGTGCAGTCCTCCTTCACTTACCTCATCCTTTGATTTTGCTTTTAAGTGTCCTTATTTTGAGAAATCCTCACTTCCTGTTCTTCTGTCTGTAACTCCACACCGTAATGCAAGCCTTTCTCCCTGGTGTGGACAAAGCCTCTTGAGGGGGCGAGCAGGAGAGTCAGGACGCTCTCTACTTTGCCGATAAAGGAGCTGTATATTAGTGGGCGTCCTGACACTCCTGCTCGCCCCCTTCCCCCTCAAGAGGCTTTCTCCACACCAGGGAGAAAGCCTTGCATTACTGTGTGGAGTTACAGACAGAAGAACAGGAAGTGAGGATTTCTCCGAAGAAATAAGGACATTTAAATGCAAAATGGAAGGATGAGGTAAGTGAAGGAGGACTGCACTAAGGGAAAGGAAGCTATTTAGGGAAAAATGTATTTGACATGTGCATTCGTTTTCGTTAGAATGCATTTTCGTCCGACAATCAGGGTTTTTCGTTATCGTTTTAACAAACGATAACGAAAGTGCAAGAAACGAAAACCAAAAGATCCGACATAAAAAATGCTTTGTTTTCGTTGCGGTAAAAATTCGATATAGAGAGATTCGACACTATAGAGAAAAGATTCGACACTATAGAGAAAAGATTCGACACTATAGAGAAAAGATTCGACACTATAGAGAAAAGATTCGACACTATAGAGAAAAGATTCGACACTATAGAGAAAAGATTCGACACTATAGAGAAAAGATTCGACACTATAGAGAAAAGATTCGACACTATAGAGAAAAGATTCGACACTATAGAGAAAAGATTCGACACTATAGAGAAAAGATTCGACACTATAGAGAAAAGATTCGACACTATAGAAATAATAGATTCGACATTACAGAGATTAGATTTCGATTTATGAGAAAATAGATTGGACATTATTACTAGTCATACAACATTAGAATTCTTGTAGGCGGAGTATTCGAACGGAAATTTACGATTCGACGTAAAGATTCGACGTTCCGTCGAATAATCTTTGACCATTCGACAGAAACCAAGTATTATTGGATTTTCGGACGAAAGCTATTCCCCAACGAAAAACGAAATAAATCAAAACGATTTTCGGGAGTAACTAAATACATTTATTTTCCAAACGGAAACGAAACTAAATATTTCAGTCTGCACATGTCCAAAATTATTTTTTCCTTTACAACCCCTTTTTTGAGGCTTTTTTTTAGCTGCGCTTTACCATCGTTTTTGCTGCGCTATTCGACCACTAGCGAGGCGCATTTAACCCTTGTTAGTGGGCGAAAAAGGGTTAAAACCGCCCGTGCTGCCCATTGATTTCAATTGGAAGGTTTAGGGAGCGGTATAGGCGCCGCTCCTACATCAGCTCAAAGATGCGGCTGGCAGGACTTTTCTGAGCATCCCGCCAGCGCACCGCTCCAGTGTGAAAGCCCACGGGAGCGAATGGAGAGGCTCTTTCAGGTCGCTCTGCAGGCGCCGTTTTTTGTGCCTCAGTGTGAAAGTAGATTAACCACTTGAGATCCGCCCCATTGTCATAATACGTCCTTCTTTTTAAAGATGGGTATCTCGGTAACGGCAGCAGCTGCTGCCACAACCGAGATATCCATCTCTTCATGGGGCGGATCTGTACACGATAATGGCGGTCTCCGCGGCGGATTCGCCGAGAGATCGCCGTTATCGGTGGCGGGAGAGGGTGCCCCCCCCTCCCGCCGCTCTCCCGCGCCCTCCGCCGCTTACCGTAGCCGTCGGTAGCGGCGGAGGCGATCGGGTTCGTTCGGCTCCTCAGCGGGGATGCGAGTGAGGGAAAAATCGCCCCCACCCGTCCCCAGAACGTCAGTCCCGCCCAGCGTCTTAAAGAGACATTTTTTTTAAATGCCATTTGAAAAAATGACATTTAAAATTTTTTTTTTTTTTTTTTTTTTTGCATTTAAGCCTAAATATGAGATCTGAGGTCTTTTTGGCCCCCGGATCTCATATTTAAGAGGACCTGTCATGCTTTTTTCTATTACAAGGGATGTTTACATTTCTTGTAATAGGAATAAAAGTGATAATTTTTTTATTATTATTTATTTCAGTGTAAAATATTATAAACTAAATTTAAAATAAATAAGAAAACAAAAAAAAATTTAAATTTAAAACGCCCCATCCCGACGAGCTCGCGCACAGAAGCGAACGCATACGCGAGTAGCGCCCGCATATGAAAACGGTGTGCAAACCACACAAGTGAGGTATCGCCGCGATCGTTAGAGCGAGAGCAATAATTCTAGCCCTAGACCTCCTCTGTATCTCAAAAAATGCAACCTGTAGAATTTTTTAAACGTCGCCTATCGAGATTTTTAAGGGTAAAAGTTTGACGCCATGCCACGAGGGGGCGCAATTTTTAAGTGTGACATGTTGGGTATCATTTTACTCGGCGTAACATTATCTTTCACAATATATAAAAAAATTGGGCCAAATTTATTGTTGTCTTATTTTTTAATTAAAAAAAGAGAATTTTTTCCAAAAAAAGTGCGCTTGTAAGACCGCTGCGCAAATACGGTGTGAGAAAAAGTATTGCAATGACTGCCATTTTATTCTCTAGGGTGTTAGAAAAAAAAGGATTTTTAATAACAGCTTACCTGTAAAATCCTTTTCTTGAAGTACATCACGGGACACAGAGCGCATAGTCATTACACTTGGGTTATATGGGTACCTTCAGGTGTGGACACTGGTGTAATCAACTTCACAGGAAGTTTCCTCCCTATATAACCCCCTCCCACTGAGAGTGCTTTAGTTTTGTAGCAAGCAATTCCTCCGAGGTTACACAATGTTCCCCAAAAGAGGGGTGGGAGCTCTGTGTCCCGTGATGTACTTCAAGAAAAGGATTTTACAGGTAAGCTGTTATTAAAAATCCTTTTTTCTTTATCGTACATCACGGGACACAGAGCGCATAGTCATTACATATGGGATGTCCCAAAGCAATGCTCCATGAAGGGAGGGAGACCGTAAGGCCAAAAATAGCCAAACAAAAAACATTATCAGGAGGTAAAATAGCTCCACCAACAGAAAAAAGGGGGCGTGAACCGGGCCAGAGGATTCTATACTGCTGCCCGTAGGACCGCCTGCCCAAATGCTGCATCCGTAGCCTTTGCGACGTCCAACTTATAAAATTTAGTAAACGTATGTACGGAAGACCAGGTTGCCGCTTTGCAAACCTGTGCCATAGAGATCTGATGGTGTGCCGCCCAAGAGGCACTCATGGCCCTCGTAGAATGGGCTTTAACTGATAAGGGAGGTGGAACGCGCTTCAGACCATAGGCCTGAAAAATCAGCTGCTTAATCCACCTAGCCAAGGAAGACTTGGCAGCCGGCTGACCCTTCTTGGGGCCATCCGGAAGAACGAAAAGCACATCTGTTTTCCGAATCTTCTCTGTAGCCTTGAGATAGACCCTCATGGCTCGGACCACGTCCAAAGTATGAAGCAGTCTTTCCTCTCTGGACTGGGGAGTAGGAAAGAAGGATGGTAGGACTAGGTCCTGATTCAAGTGAAAACTGGATATGACCTTAGGAAGGAAAGAAGGTTGAGGCCGCAGAACCACTCTGTCCTTATCCAGAATCAGGTACGGTTCCCTGCAAGACAAGGCTGCCAGCTCGGAGACCCTTCTGGCCGAAGCCATAGCCACCAAGAAAACCAACTTTCGGGTTAGCAGCACAAGAGGGATTTCTGTCAGAGGTTCAAACGGCTGCTTTTGTAAGGCTGACAAGACCAGATTTAAATTCCAGGGGCAGAGGGGAGCTCTAATAGGGGGATTCACATGCAAGACCCCCTGCAAGAAGGTTTTCACAAGCGAATGCGTGGCCAAAGGCCTTTGAAACCATATCGATAAGGCAGACACCTGCCCCTTTAGAGTACTAAGAGCCAACCCCTTGTCAACGCCAACCTGGAGGAATCGCAAGATCCTGTCAATAAAAAACTTGCGAGGATGCCCTCCTTGAGGCTCGCACCACTCCACATAGATCCTCCAGACTCTGTAATAGATATTTCTAGAGACTGGCTTTCTAGCTTGAATTAACGTAGATACGACCTGGGCTGAGAGGCCTCTGCCCTTAAGAATTAGGGATTCAGCCGCCAAGCCATCAAATTTAGCTGCTGTGAAGCAGGGTGGTAGATCGGGCCCTGAGACAGCAGATCTGGGCGCAGGGGGAGTGGCCACGGTGCCCCTACTGACATCCTCACGATGAGTGCGTACCAAACCCTTCTGGGCCAGGCTGGGGCCACCAGGATCACCGGCCTGCGCTCCACCCTGATCCTTCGTAGAAGGCGGGGAATCATCTGTAGTGGAGGGAACGCATACAGGAGAGAAAACTGGTGCCAGGGGCAAACCAACGCATCGGTCCCGTAGGCCGAGGGGTCCCTGGCTCGGGATACGAATTTGTCCAATTTCTTGTTGAATCTTGTTGCCATGATGTCCACATCGGGAACTCCGAATCTTTGGCAAATCTCTTGGAATACCTGGGGGTGAAGAGACTACTCTCCCGGGAGTAACTGTTGACGACTCAAAAAATCTGCTTGAGAATTGTCTATCCCTGGGATGAACACTGCTGAGATGCAGGGTACATGGGCTTCGGCCCATGAGAAAATCAGGTTTACTTCCCTTTGAGCCGCTAGGCTCCTTGTGCCCCCCTGGTGGTTTATGTATGCCACCGCTGTGGCATTGTCGGACTGTATCCTTACTGGCAGACCCTGCAGGGGGAGAGTCCAGGCGACCAGGGCCAACCGAGCAGCTCTGATCTCTAGGACATTGATGGGAAGCAGACTTTCTGCCTCTGACCACTGTCCCTGCTGGGTCCGTTTTCCTAAGATTGCCCCCCAACCTGTTAGGCTGGCATCTGTGGTTACTATTTTCCACGTGATGGGGCAAAAGGTTTTCCCTTTTGACAATTTTTGAGGGACCAGCCACCAGTACAGGCTGCGCCTGACTCCTGGGGAAAGACCTAATGGACGGTCTAATGCCTGTATGGACCTGTTCCGAGCAGAGAGAATAGCTGCCTGGAGAACTCTGGTATGGATCTGGGCATAGGGCACTGCTTCGAAGGCGGCTACCATCTTTTCCAGCAGTCGCATGCATAGGCGAATAGTCGGCCTCTTTTTGCCTAGGACTATTTGAATTGTTTGAGTCAATGACCTGATCTTTTCTTGAGGTAAAAATATCCTCTGGCATTCTGTATCTAACCGAAGGATTAGATATTCCAACTGTCTTGTGGGTTGCAACCTCGATTTTCCTTGGTTCACAACCCACCCGAATTCTTGTAGATGCCGAACTGTGCGGACTACTGCATGATTGAGGTTGGAAGCTGATCTGTCGATAACCAGGAAATCGTCCAGGTATGCCAGGACCAAAATGCCTTCTGTCCTTAGGACGGCTAGCACCGGGGCTAACACCTTTGTGAATACCCGCGGAGCTGTTGCCAACCCGAAAGGGAGGGCTACGAACTGGAAATGACTTTGATCTATCATAAAACGAAGAAACTTGTGATGTGCTGGGTAGATCGGCACATGCAGATATGCATCCTTTATGTCTATAGATGCTAGAAAGTCGCCCTGATGCAGGCTGGCTGTCACTGAACGTATGGAATCCATACGAAAGGTCTGAATCTTTAGAAAGCGATTTAGGCGTTTGAGGTCTAGGATAGGCCTGACGTCGCCATTGGGTTTTGGTATAATAAAAGGTTGGAGTAGAATCCCAGACCCTTTTCTTGGGTTGGTACTTCTACAATTACTCCTTGGAGCAAGAGGCGATCCAACGCCTTTACGAGAGAGGCCCTCTTTAACGGGTCGCTTGGAAGACCTGACCCCTGAAAATGAGGAGGGGGGATTTCTCGAAACTCTAGTTTGTAGCCTGTGGCTACCACGGACCGAACCCAAGAGTCGGGAATTCTGGCCTTCCAGACTTCGGAGAAAAACTGAAGTCTTCCCCCCACCCAAGAGAGTGGGGGCGCCCCTTCATGAATCTGACTTGATGACTGGTTTAGCCGGCTTGCGAGACCAGGGCCTCTTGTTTGCCGCGGCTTGTCCCTGTGGGCGGCTATTAACTGCTGAACGCCCGGGAGGCCGTCGATACTGACGGGAAGTCGAAGGGGCCGAGCCAGCAAAGGCCTGTCGTTTAAACGCGGGCCCACGCTGTCTTTTCTTGACCGGTAAGGAAGAACTTTTACCACTTGATATGATTTGGATATATTTATCTAGGTCTTCACCGAATAGTCTTCCCCCATGAAAGGGAAACCCTGCTAAAAGCTTTTTGCAGGGTGCCTCTGCTGACCAGTTCTTTAGCCACAAAAGACGACGCATGTGAACCACCAGCAGAGATAACCGGGATGCCTGTTGGATGGAGTCCTTAATAGCATCTCCTGCAAAGCAGAGAGCCCTAGGGAAATCTGCTAATTCACAAGTTTGCTGAGCCGGCATGTCCTTTAATATCTGTTTTGCCTGATCCTTTAAGGCCTGACAAACGCCAATGGCTGCCACCGCTGGCTGAACCATGGCACCTACTGTGGTGAAAGAAGCCTTCAGTAGGGTCTCTAATTTTTTGTCGACCGGATCCTTGAACATCTGGACATTTTCAACCGGACAGGTCAGGGATTTATTCACGCAGGAAATGGCCGCGTCCACTGTGGGGAGTGCCCATTTCTTTAAAAATTCCTCTTCCATAGGATAGAGAATAGAGAACCTCTTAGGAGGGATAAAGATCCTATCAGGTCGAGCCCACTCCTGGTAAATCACGCTCCGCAGAAGGGGGTGAATCGGAAAAGCCACCCAAGTTAATGGAGCCTTTAAAGAACCCAATGAGGATACCACAGGGGCTACTAGTTCTGGCACTGGAAGTTTTAAAAGCAGTGCGAACTATATCGGTCAAAGACTGGATCCACAGGCTCTCCGCTTGAGAGGCCGAAAAATATTCATCTACAGTGGAACCCTCCATGTCTGAACCGTCGGGACTTGGGTCTGCTTGATCCCCTTGTGGGTCCCGTTCCTCCGAAGAGGAGACCTCCGCATCTGAAAACACCAAACTAGGTGAGGGGGATCTAGCCCGTTTGCTACTTGGCAAAGGGCGGGCAAACAAAGCAGTTAACCTTTTCTCTAGCCCACCCAGGGTGGTCGCTAGCATTTCTTCCGTTACGTAAACGGGAATGGGTGGATCGGGGGCCGCCTCTGCCCCCAGCACCCCCAATGGCTCTTGTACTATGCTACTCGGTGGTCTAACTGGTGAGGGTGGGGCCGTTGAAGCCTGGCCCAAATCCTCTGACCCCGATGGAGACCCCTTTTGTTTCTTGGCACCTTTTGCAGCCTTGGCTGGTCCTGATGCCCTTGGAGCCATTGCACAACCTTGAGTCACCCCTATAGCCAACACCTGACTGTTGTAGCTAGGAGTAATTAATATGAGAACAGGCTGAGGAAAATGAAAAATTGTGTATATATATTATATATATTTTTTTTTTTTTTTTTTTTTACCCGCCTGGGAGGTGGCAATACTGAGGAAAACCTGTGAGTATTGCAACACCAATGCCCGTTAGCCGGAGTCCAAGGTTGACTCAGATACTGCTGGATCTAAGGCTGAGTCCCTTTAAGCAAAAAAAAAAACTCCCCTTTTTTTTTTTTTTTTTCTGGTCAATAGTGGAACTAAGTCCTAGACCTGAAGATCCACAAACCGCCACTGGGTGTCACTGTGGCCAAAAGACCCAGCTGCGCGCTCTGTGTCCTTCTTCCTCTGCTTCCAGGAGGGAAAAGACCAGCCAGAGAAAAACGTTTTACTTTAAACTGACCCTGACGCTGCTGGCCCGCCCCCCCAACGCACGCCGACGCTATAAAAGGCGGCGTGCGCGCGCCCCCGCGCGCGCGCCCCCCCCCCCCCACGCTGAACAACATGGAGGAAGCAGAGAGCAGAGGAAAAGCATGGACCAGCGCCAGCAGCACCAACAGACACCAGGTAAGCACTAATCCTTACTGTAGTGCACACAGAGAGGAAGCTGTCCCCATAGGCTTCCTAAGAAACAGGAGTTTTCACCAGCAATTCCCTCTTTACAGTACGTGGGGCTGCAGTATCAATGCTAACAGGCAGACCTGGGGTGAGTAGCAAATATATATCTTAAACAAGTATACATATATCTACATGTTATCTGGGTAAACATTAGTACATCCCATCCTGCCTCAAAAGACATAGTGGAGATAGTGGCTGATGCACAAGCATACCATTAGCCAACCCAGAACCCCCAGGGGGATACCTACTGTCGAACCAAGTCCCGCAGGTTCCCTCTTACCTGCTCCACGCCGCAGGGTATTGCAAAATGCAAGAGGCCCAGCCTTCCCCCATCTCCGTGGGTATTGTCTTGGACCTTCAGGGACCGGGGTCCTGTGTTAAGGAACCCACACCCCTGGACCTATATAGCATCCTGGCATCAGTAGCGTTTAGTTCTTGGAAGAGACTAAGGCACTGGAGCCCAGAATCCAGCCCTCCAAGGAGAGGCATTATAGGCAAAACCCCACTCCAGCAGGGCCCGGGTACCGTACACCTTGGCTTTGAAGCACTTCGGACGGATCCGGCTAGCTATCCTGGGTCCCGAGACCTCCGAGGGACAGCTAGACGTGACCAACACCTAAGACACTGGCGAAAAAACTGAAGCACTCTCAGTGGGAGGGGGTTATATAGGGAGGAACTTCCTGTGAAGTTGATTACACCAGTGTCCACACCTGAAGGTACCCATATAACCCATATGTAATGACTATGCGCTCTGTGTCCCGTGATGTACGATAAAGAAAAAAATATATATAATGTTTGGGGGTTTTAAGTAATTTTCTAGCAAAAAAAACTGTTTTAGTCTCGTATACACCGAATCTGAAAAACAGGCTCGGTAACGAAGTGGTTAAATATCAAATCAGAAGGGGAGGCGGCTACATTTACATCAATATTTAGCAGCAATTTGGAAAGAATCTACTGGCTGCACAGAACGTGTGAAGGTAGGTTACCAACGTCTGCAGCTGTGAGATTTTGTCTTCTGTACAAATCAATGGCCGACGCTGCAGCTGTTCACATATAAATGTTCTTCTGATGTGGACAGAGACTGCGGCTGACCCCAGGGGGGTTCTGGGTTGGCATTTCTGCAGAGTCATGGCTGTGCCCAATCCGGTCGCAGCTAATCAGCCTGTATGTATGCGACTGTAGCACAGAGTGGTGTGTCCAAAAGCAGCGTTTAGCCTCCTCTGAGAGCAGCAAACTACCCGCTTCTAAAGTGCTTTGTGACCCTAAAGCCGATGACATTCCAGACAACATCAGACACTCTATTTTTCTGAGGCTATCAACAGCGCCCTTAATCGTCCCCGCGAACTCTTCAAGCTGGTCACTCAGACCATGAATCCAGGATGTCTTGAAGCCCCCAATTCGGACTCACAAGAATTTTGCAATGAATTATCGGATTACTTCATTAACAAAATCGAAGGAATCCGGCAAAGCATTCGGCAAAATAATTCCCCCCTTAACCCTCCCCGTAATTATCTGCACAGCACCTGCAGTAATTCACCACAACCAGGTAGGTTCACGTTGGAACCTATCTCTATCAATGACACTAATAATATCATCGTTACTTTGCGTTACAGCACCGCGCCGAATGATATTATCCCCACTAAACTGCTGAAGGAATGCGCCGACATCCTGGCGCCTTCTATCACGCAGCTTATCAACCAATCTTTCAAGGAAGTTTCAGTGCCCTCCCAATTGAAGGAGGGTATCCCTTTCACGCCGACAGGACGCAGATATGCGCGCTCGGGTTTCAGGGGTTATACCGGGATGATGCCCACAGCTGCAGGCATCATCCCGGTACCGTTGTTTAGAGCCGGCGATTGGCTTTCCAAACATAACAACCGATGCGGCTAAAAGCCGCTCGGTTGTTATGCTGGAGGAGGGGACACCCCCCCCCCCTCCCGCCGCCTCTCGCCGCTCTGACCGGGCCTCCCGTCCCACCGGGAGACCCGATCCTCGATCCGACGTGTCCTGTGTCCGGGCGCAGACTGAATGAAAGCCGTACGCGGCTTTGATTCAGCCTGCAATGTGTAAACGCGGAAGCGACGTCATGACGTCACTTCCGGATTTCTCGGCTGTCAACGGCGCCGGATTTAAAAAAGTAAACACTATTCAGAATCGCCGTTTTCGGCGATCTGAATACTTTGAAGTGTAAAGGAGGGACCGGGGGTCTTTTAGACTCCCGATCCCTCCATAAAGAGTACCTGTCACCACCTATTACTGTCACAAGGGATGTTTACATTCCTTGTGACAGCAATAAAAGTAATCAAAATGTAAATAAAAAAAAAAAAACACAATTTAATATTATAAAAATAAATAAGAAAAAAAAAAAAAACATTTTTTAAAGCGCCCCCCTCCCCGCGAGCTTGCGCAACAAAGAAAACGCATACGGAAGTCGCGCCCGCGTATGAAAACGGTGTTCAAATCACACATGTGAGGTATCACCGCGATTGTGAGAGCGAGAGCAATAATTCTAGCACTAGACCTCCTCTGTTCCGATAACCTGGTAACTGTAAAAAAAATTTAAAGCGTCGCCTATGGAGATTTTTAGGTACCGTAGTTTGACGCCATTCCACGAGTGCGTGCAATTATAAAGCGTGACATGCTTGGTATCTATTTACTCGGCGCAACTTCATCTTTCACATTATGCAAAAAAATTGGGCTAACTTTACTTTTTCATTTTTTTTAAATTCATTAAAGTAAATTTTTCACAAAAAGTTGCATTTAAAACACCGCCGCACAAATACCGTGTGACATAAAATATTACAACAATCGTCATTTTATTCTCTAGATTCTCTGCTAAAAAAATATATATAATGTTTGGGGGTTCTAGGTAATTTTCTAGCAAAAAATACAGATTTTAACTTGTAAACACCAAATGTCATAAATAGGCTTAGTCATGAAAGGGGTATAATTCGACCCATTCTGAAGAAACCTAATCTGGACCCCAAGGATCCACTCCACCGTCGTCCAATAACAGGCCTAAATGTAATCTCAAAGGTAAATGGAAAAAGTAGTGGTACAACAGCTGCAACAGCATCTAGATACCCACAACCTACTTGATCCATTTCAATCGGGATTCCGGCCCGGACACGGGACGGAAACAGCATTGCTCAAGATATGGGACAACGCTCTCGAGGCCGCAGGCGAAGGAGAATCTTGTCTTCTGGTTCTGTTGGACCTAAGCGCAGCCTTCGACACTGTAGACCACCAACTTTTACTGACTCGGCTAGCTGAAGTAGCCAGAGTCGCAGAAGGCGATTTATCTTGGTTCTCCTCTTTTTTTGGAAAACCGAACGCAAATAGTGAAGTTAGGACCTTTCACTTCTGAGAAACGCACAGTGTCGTGCGGAGTCCCTCAAGGATCCCCCCCTGTCACCGGTGTTATTCAACATCTATCTTCGTCCTCTTTTTGAAATCATCAGCAGCCAAAAACTGCTCTACCACTCATATGCAGACGATACGCAACTGTATTTTCGCATTTGCAATAAAAAGGATCATCACCTCAATCTAGAGACATGCCTCTCTCTGATAGAGGACTGGATGACCAAGAGTTATCTTAAACTCAACGGAGCGAAAACAGAACTTCTTCTGTTTCATGCCAAGCGTATGATTCAACCTGCAACAACCTGGACCCCCCCGCCCATTCTGGGCAAAATCATCACCCCTAGCGACAAAGTCAAAAGTCTTGGGGTCATCTTTGACTCCTACATGACTATGGATGCACAAATAGGGTCAGTGGTCAGCGGATCTCACCATCTACTGCGCCTACTGCGCAGACTTACTCCTTTTATTCCCAAGAAAGACATAGCGGTCGTGGTGGGAGAAATTGTAAACTCCAGATTGGACTATGCAAATGCCCTTTACCTCGGACTCCCTAAGTACCAAATCGCTCGTCTACAAGTCGTTCAAAATACGGCCGCCAGACTTGTGACTGGGAAAAAACCTTGGGAATCCATCTCACCTTCACTGAGATCCCTTCACTGGTTACCAGTAAAAGACAGAATCACTTTTAAAGCACTCTGTCTAACGCATAGATGTATTCATGGGAATGCTCCCCATTATCTATGCGAAAAAATAAAAGCTCATAACCCCAATCGCGTTCTGCGATCCACCAATCAAAATCTACTACAGATCCCGAAAGCCAAGTACAAGTCCAAAGGAGAAAGGAGATTTGCGGTCCAAGGTCCCAGACTATGGAACGCTTTACCAACCAGCATTCGGTTGGAGGAGAACCACTTGGCGTTCAGGAGAAAGATCAAGACTCGTCTCTTTTGATACCAAAGGAGACAGGATCAACAAGCGCCCAGAGGCGATTAAGTTTGCATGTGCTGCGCTATATAAGTTTTCATTCATTCATTCATTCATTAACCACTTAAGCCCCCGATCAATATGCAGGTAAAGGACCTTGCCCCTTTTTGCGATTCAGCACTGCATTGCTTTAACTGACAATTGCGCGGTCGGGCGGCGACATTATGGTGGACACATCGGACACTTTTGACACATTTTTGGGACCATTCACATTTATACAGCGATCAGTGCTATAAATACGCACCAATTACTGTAAAAATGTGACTAGCAGGGAAGGGGTTAACACTAGGGGGTGAGGAAGGGGTTAAATGTGATTCTAACTGTGGGGGGAGGGAACTGACTGGGGGAGGTGACCGATCAGTATCCCTATGTACAAGGGACACGGCATCGGTCTCCTCTCCCTGACACGACATGGATCTCTGTTTACACACACAGATCCACGGTCTTGCTCAGTTACTGGGCAATCACAGATGCCCGGCGGCCGCCGGACACGCGCATTGGGTTCCCAGTAACGCGGCGGGTGCACGAGCCCCCTAGTTCCTCTGTAAGACGAGGACGTCATATCGCGTCCCCTCAGAGCAGAGCTATCGTGCCGCTGTCAATTGACGGCGGCCGGTAGTAAGGTGGTTAAGGGCCAATTCCATCTTTCTAAACATGTTTAACGTTCTTCCCATATTTATCACTTGAAGCCGAGGCTAGAGCTGACAGACGGATACAGCACAGGCTTAAATTAAGAGGAGGGCGTACGTGGCCATCCTCCCGTGCTCATGCTGCCCACGTGTGTGGGACTCGGCTGACCACAGATCGGAGTGAAGGGCCAATCCCGTCCTTTACCATGCGATCAGCTGTCAGCCGATCACATGATGTAAACAGAAGCCGGGAAGAGAAAAAACAAGCCGATTTACCGGTGTTCTGTCAAAGTGCCCGCTATCGAATAGTGCCCCGGGACGGACTGCGCATGCGCCGTATGTAATGGCACAGCAGATGAGTTTACGATCATCGTTGTCTGCGTACAATAAGTGACTGAAATTTTCTTTTTTTGACTCAGATTGTGTCTCGCACTGATGACGCACGTTCATGTAGGTGAGGGGCGGATTTTTACAGGAAGGGGGCGGATTTATCAATGATGGGCAGTGCTGCAAAAATGGGGGTGGAATTTTTAATGGTGGCCAAAGAAATCTGCAAAACAAATCTTTATCTGCTATAGAAAAAGCCGCCCTTCACTGCTGCTAAGCAGTGCCTACCAGTGGCCATCAGCCGTGCTGAGCGGTGGCGCCTACCAGTGGCCATCAGCCGTGCTGAGCGGTGGCGCTTACCAGTGGCCATCAGCCGTGCTGAGCGGCGGCGCCTACCAGTGGCCATCAGCCGTGCTGAGCGGCGGCGCCTACCAGTGGCCATCAGCCGTGCTGAGCGGCGGCGCCTACCAGTGGCCATCAGCCGTGCTGAGCGGTGGCGCCTACCAGTGGCCATCAGCCGTGCTGAGCGGTGGCGCCTACCAGTTTTTGGGACCATTGTCATTTTCACAGCAAAAAGTACTATAAAAATGCGCTGATTACTGTGAAAATGTGTACTGACCATTGCAGTTTAGGAGTTAACCACTAGGGGGCACTGTAGGGGTTACGTGTGACCTCGTGGGCCGAAGTGGTTAAAAGGGATAAAACTCAGGAAATGTGCATGCGTTGCACAGATGTGCTGACTTTTTTTTTTTGTCTTGTTCAAACACACACTTTAATGTTTTTTTTTTTTTCCCCCCACCAGGATAAAAAAAAAAGTAAACTGCGTAAGGAGATTAAACAAGGCACCGACCATGAATATGGGACCCTGAACTTCCAGGTGACCGGGCACAACATGCTCTACGTAGAAAGATTTGTGCGCTATATGCATAAATTCTTTAACCAGATGTCCGTCGCTGTGGAGGAGAGGTGAGAACTCGCATGGAGCGAAATGTCACATATGTATCCGCCATCTCTGTACATGTGGGCGGGTCCAAACTGCAACACTTCTAGATATCCATGATCACTATTTCTGGGTGTCACAATTACTTTTTGTATGAATGAATGAGAAACTTATATAGCGCGGCACCTGCGAACTGAATCGCCTCTGGGCGCTTGTTGTTTCTGTCTCTCTGGTCATCAAAAGAGCAGAGTTTTTATCTGTCTTCTGAAGGTCAGGTGGTTTTCCTCCAACCGAATGCTGGTTGGTGAAGCGTTCCATAGCCTGGGACCTTGGACCGCAAACCTTCTTTCTCTCTTGGACTTGTATCTGGCTTTGGGTATCTTGACCAGATTTTGGTCGGTGGATCGCAGAACGCGATTGGGATTGTGGGCTTCTATCTTTTCGCATAGATATTGGGGGGGCTTTCCCATGGATGCACTTGTGTGTCAGACAGAGTGCTTTAACCACTTAAGACCCGGACCAAAATGCAGGTAAAGGACCTTGCCCGTTTTTGCGATTCGGCACTGCGTCGTTTTAACTGACAATTGCGCGGTGGCTCCCAAACAAAATTGGCGTCCTTTTTTCCCCACAAATAGAGATTTCTTTTGGTGGTATTTGATCACCTCTGCGGTTTTTATTTTTTGCGCTATAAAAAAAAATAGAGCGACAATTTAAAAAAAAAAATTCAATATTTTTTACTTTTTGCTATAATAAATATCCCCCAAAAATATATAAAAAAACTTTTTTTTTCCCTTAGTTTAGGCAGATACGTATTCTTCTACGTATTTTTGGTTAAAAAAATCGCAATATCGGTTGGTTTTCGCAAAATTTATAGCGTTTACAAAATAAGGGATAGTTTTATTGCATTTTTATTCATTTTTTTTTTTTTTTTTTTTTTTTACTACTAATAGCGGCGATCAGCGTTTTTTTTTTTTTTTTTCGTGACTGCGACAATATGGCGGACACTTCGGACAATTTTGACACATTTTTGGGACAATTGTCATTTTCACAGCAAAAAATGCATTTAAATTGCATTGTTTACTGTGGAAATGACAGTTGCAGTTTGGGAGTTAACCACAGGGGGCGCTGTAGGGGATTTGTGACCTATGTGTTGTGTTTACAACTGTAGGGGGGTGTGGCTGTAGGTGTGACGTCATCGATCGCGTCCCCCTATTACAGGGATGACGCGATCGATGCTACGGCCACAGAGAAGCACGGGGAAGCCGTGTTTACACACGGCTCTCCCCGTTCTTCCGCTCCAGGGATGGATCGCCGCACTGCAGCGGCGATCGGGTCCGCGAATCCCGCGGTCCCGGTCCTTCGCACCGGGTCGCGGGCGCACGCCCGCGACCCACGGCTGGGTACTAAAATCAACGTGTATATATACGTTGATGTGCCTAGCCGTGCCATTCTGCCGACGTAAATGTGCAGTAGGCGGTCCTTAAGTGGTTAAAAGCAATTCTGTATTTCACTGGCAGCCAGTGAAGGGATCTCAGTGAAGGGGAGATTGATTCCCATGGTTTTTTCCCAGTCACAAGTCTGGCGGCCGTATTCTGAACGACTTGCAGACGAGAGATTTGGTACTTAGGGAGTCCGAGGTAAAGGGCATTTGCATAGTCCAGTCTGGAGTTCACAATTGTTCCCACCACGACCGCTACGTCTTCTTTGTGGATAAAAGGAATAAGTCTGCGTAGTAGGCGCAGCAGATGTGAGATCCGCTGACTACTGACCCTATTTGTGCGTCCATTGTCATGTAAGTGTCGAAGATGACTCCGAGACTTTTGACTTTGGAGCTAGGGGAGATGATCTGGCCCAGAATGGGCGTAGGTGTCCAAGTAGTTGCCAGTTGACTCTTGCGACTGGCGTGAAACAGAAGGAGTTCTGTTTTGGAGTTGAGTTTAAGATAACTCTTAGTCATCCAGTTTTCTATCAAAGAGAGACAATTCTCTAGACTGAGATGATGATCCTTTTTGTTGCAGATGCAAAAATATAGTTGTGTGTGGTCTGCATATGAGTGATAAAGTAGTTGTTGGCTACCGATGATTTCAATGAGCGGACGAAGATAAATGTTGAAGAGCACCGGTGATAGGGGGGATCCTTGAGGGACTCCGCATGACACCGTGCGTTTTTCAGAAGTGAAAGGTCCTAATTTCACTGTTTGTGATCGGTTTTCCAGAAAGGAGGAGAACCATGATAGATCACCTTCTGCGACTCTGGCTACCTCAGCCAGCCGAGTCAGTAACAGTTTGTGGTCTACAGTGTTAAAGGCTGCGCTTAGGTCCAACAGAACCAGGAGACAAGATTCTCCTTCGTCTGCGGCCTCAAGAGCGTCGTCCCATATTTTGAGCAATGCTGTTTCCGTCCCGTGTCCGGGACGGAAACCTGATTGATATGGATCAAGTAGATTATGGGTATCTAGATGCTGTTGCAGCTGTTGTACCACTACTTTCTCTATTATCTTGGATAGAATGTTTAGGCCTGTTATGGGATGGCGGTGAGTAGGGTCCTTGGGGTCTAGGGTGGGTTTCTTCAAGATGGGCTGGATTGTGCCCTCTTTCAGCAGGGAGGGCAATATGCCTTCCATGAATGACTGGTTTATGAGCTGCGTGATAGGTGGTGCCAAGATGTCAGCACATTCCTTCAGCAGCTTAGTGGGGATAATATTATTAGGTGCTGTGCTGTTGTGGCATCAACGGACATGGGTTCCAGAGTGTACTTGGTTGATTGTAGAAGGTTTCTATGGGTGTTCTGTGGTTGATTAAGGGGGAGGTTGCGGGGGGTATTGTTTTGTCGAATGCTTTCCCGGATTCCTTCAATTTTATTGATGAAGAAATCCGATGGTTCATCGCAAAACTCTTGGGTATCTAAATTCGGGGCTTCAATACAGCCTGGATTCATGGTCTGAGTGACCATGATCGCCGTTGATGGCCTTAGAAAATGATTTTTCTTGGCTTGGAAGATTTCTTTGCGGTATTTTCTTGTTATTGTCTTGTAGCTGATGAGGTTCTCCTCTGAAGCGCTTCTTTTCCAGGCGGCTTCCGCCCTTCTGCGCTTTTGCTTCAGTAGCGACAGCTGGTTGTTGAACCAGCTGGACTTGTTTTTCCGGATGCGGACTTTGCGTTTCGGTGCTACTAAGTCGGCAGACTGCAGTAGGGCTGTATTAATGGCATCCAGTGTGTCTGAGACTGTTCGCAGTGGTTGGAGTGTTTTTATTTTATTTCCTAGGGTAGACTTGAAGAGTTCCGAATGGAGCTTCTCCTGCGATCTAGTCCAGTGTGTTGTCACCGGCTTGGGTGTTTTTATCAATGGGGGAATTTTGGAAATTATGAATTTAATTGCATGGTGATCTGTCCATGGCAACGGTTCATTTTCCAAAATACTTATTTTCAGATTTTGTCTGAAAATGAGGTCGAGCGTGTGACCTGAAGCATGTGTGGGCCCACATACTAGTTGTTGTAGTCCTAAACCTTCCAGGTGGTCAATACAGGCGTCAGCAATGGAATCCTGTGAAGAGTTGGCCCAGAGATTGAAGTCCCCGAGCAGCAAAAGGTGTTTGCTGTTTAGGGTATAAGTGGAGATAAATTCCGTCAGTGAGGCTAAAAGCTGCGACTTTGGCCCGGGTGGCCTGTAGCAGAGTAGAATCCGGACGGTCTCCTGGGGATTTGATTGCAGTTGCAGAGTAAGGGTTTCCATGAATGGAAGAGGATTTTGACGGACTGGTTTAGTGATCGCAAGATGCGCCTTGTAGATCACCGCCAGGCCCCCTCCTCTTTGTCCTATTCTATTTTCCGTTATGATTTCTGGCACCAGTTCTCCTAGAATGGTGTTATAGTCGGCTGTGAGCCAGCTCTCTGTAATAGAGGCAGTCTAAATCGTATTGTAATAAGAAATCATGGCTTTCTAGTCGGTGTTTTACAGCTGATCTTGTATTGATCAATGCACATGATATGTGCTTGGGTTGGGATGGGTGACCGAATTCTTTGACAGTCGATCGTCGATCGATTCTCAAGAGTTGTTCGGTTCTTAAGGCCTTTTTGGTGACGGCTGGTAGTATTGTGGCAAATCGCCTCAGACTCCAAATGGTTTCTGCCGAGTACCGCAGATTAGCCATAGTTGTCCGTCACCGGGGGGGTAGGATGGCGATGGAGGAAGGTTCAGTGAATCTTCTCTCGCGACTTTTTTTTTTTTTTGGTCCAGAGGAAGGCAAAAAAAACCTGGACCCTGCTATGCCAATCTGCTTGGTCATGGAAAAAATTCCTTCCTGATCCCTAAGAGGCGATCAGCCGAGACCCTGGATCAAATGCTGTTAAGTTGTGAGGGGCTGGGGGTAGGAGATATCTCTGTAGCTGGGGGGGTGTACCAAGATGGCCGCCGGTCTGGTACAGAGCCCAGGTCGGGGGGGCTATCAGTGGGGTGAGTGGCGGCTGAATTGATTACCCTCGGGGGTGAGTGGGGTCCTCCTGGGGGTAAGGGGGGGGGTATTCTGGGCAATTTGGATCACTCTCGGGGTCGTATTAGGGCACGCGCCGCTAGGCCGTGGACTTTCCTAAGCCGCAGGTCTAGCATAGGCTGGCGCGGTGCCGTAGAAGAAACGACAAACAACGGTGGGGGGGGGGGGGGGGGCGAGGGAAGGATTTTTCACGGTGGCAGGGGTGCGGATGCAAAGAGGGGGATATGAATCGCCTGTCTCCTGGGATTGAGAACCGCGGCTTGTCCTGACAAGGACGGCCGCTCTTGGTCCCAGGGAGAACAGGCAGGCTTACCTTCAGAGGAGGGGGGCTGAAGCAGGGATGGAGAGGTGCATCCGCGTAGAGCTAGAGCAGGAACGGGGGCTGGCAAAAAAACACTACCTATCCAGGGAGTATGGGCCACACGTCCTACTGCTAGGAAATGTGCGCCGGTAGCTGCTACTCCCTGGTTCAAGCCCTAGGAGAGAGAGGGGGCTGACACAACCAGCAGTAGACGTGAGAACAGGGCGTGAGAACAGCACGGAGAGAGGAAGAGAGCACGTCTTGCTGCACGTCTTGCTGCTTCCTCCACCAGTGTCAGTGTGGTCAGGGATGTATCTCTTAGGCCTCATGCACTCTTCTGCTGTTAACCACTTAAGCCCCGGACCATTATGCAATAAAAACCGCAGAGGTGATGAAATACCACCAAAAGAAAGCTCTATTTGTGGGGGGAAAAAAGGACGCCAATTTTGTTTGGAAGCCACGTCGAACGACCGCGCAATTGTCAGTTAAAGCGACGCCGTGCCGAATCGCAAAAAGGGGCCAGGTCCTTTACCTGCATAATGGTCTGGGGCTTAACCGGTTAAATTGTTTAACAAGCTGGTCCAGACTAACAATTTCCATCACTATTAGATGTGCCCGGTGTGTAATATGAATAAACTGTATGTAGCCAACAACACCTTTATAAAGCAGAATTAAAGTGTATTTTTTTTCTTTTATGTGTAAATTGCTGGCAGGTAGGTTGTGTGTGTAAGTTGCTGGCAGGTAGGTTGTGTGTGTAAGTTGCTGGCAGGGAGGTTCTGTGTGCATTCTGCAATAAAATCTCCTTTATTGATGTTTCACCAGCTATGCCCTGCAGACCAGGAGCACAGAGGTTCTGCTGCTGCAGGATTCAGGAAGCAAGATGTCCGTGGACTACGTACTCTCCACCCACCAGAGAGTCGTCCAGGTGAGTCCAGACATTATCCTACTTTCCTCGCACAATACTTGACTTTGAAGCCGCGTACACACCATCAGAGGAAACTGTCCGTGTGTAGGCTCTCCAGCAAGTTTCCTGACGAGGAAACTGTCCATGTGTAGGGTTTCCAGACGAGAAAACTGTCCGTGTGTAGGCTCTCCAGCAAGTTTCCTGACGAGGAAACTGTCCGTGTGTAGGCTCTCCAGCGGGTTTCCAGACGAGAAAACTGTCCGTGTGTAGGCTCTCCAGCAAGTTTCCTGACGAGGAAACTGTCCATGTGTAGGCTCTCCAGCAGGTTTCCCAAAGAGGAAACTGTCCATGTGTAGGCTCTCCAGCAGGCTTCCAGATGAGAAAACTGTCCGTGTGTAGGCTCTCCAGCAGGTTTCCCAAAGAGGAAACTGTCCATGTGTAGGCTCTCCAGCAGGTTTCCAGATGAGAAAACTGTCCGTGTGTAGGCTCTCTAGCAGGTTTCCCGAAGAGGAAACTCTCCGTGTGTAGGCTCACCAGCGGGTTTCCAGATGAGAAAACTGTCCGTGTGTAGGCTCTCCAGCAGGCAGGTTTCCCGACGAGGAAACTGTCCGTGTGTAGGCTCTCCAGCAGGCAGGTTTCCCGACGAGGAAACTGTCCGTGTGTAGGCTCTCCAGCAGGTTTCCAGATGAGAAAACTGTCCGTGTGTAGGCTCTCCAGCAGGTTTCCCAAAGAGGAAACTGTCCGTGTGTAGGCTCTCCAGCAGGTTTCCCGACGAGGAAACTGTCCGTGTGTAGGCTCTCCAGCAGGTTTCCCGACGAGGAAACTGTCCGTGTGTAGGCTCTCCAGCAGGTTTCCCGACACGGAAACTGTCCATGTGTAGGCTCTCCAGCAGGTTTCCCAAAGAGGAAACTGTCCATGTGTAGGCTCTCCAGCAGGCTTCCAGATGAGAAAACTGTCCGTGTGTAGGCTCTCCAGCAGGTTTCCCAAAGAGGAAACTGTCCATGTGTAGGCTCTCCAGCAGGTTTCCAGATGAGAAAACTGTCCGTGTGTAGGCTCTCTAGCAGGTTTCCCGAAGAGGAAACTCTCCGTGTGTAGGCTCACCAGCGGGTTTCCAGATGAGAAAACTGTCCGTGTGTAGGCTCTCCAGCAGGCAGGTTTCCCGACGAGGAAACTGTCCGTGTGTAGGCTCTCCAGCAGGCAGGTTTCCCGACGAGGAAACTGTCCGTGTGTAGGCTCTCCAGCAGGTTTCCAGATGAGAAAACTGTCCGTGTGTAGGCTCTCCAGCAGGTTTCCCAAAGAGGAAACTGTCCGTGTGTAGGCTCTCCAGCAGGTTTCCCGACGAGGAAACTGTCCGTGTGTAGGCTCTCCAGCAGGTTTCCCGACGAGGAAACTGTCCGTGTGTAGGCTCTCCAGCAGGTTTCCCGACGAGGAAACTGTCCGTGTGTAGGCTCTCCAGCAGGTTTCCCGACACGGAAACTGTCCATGTGTAGGCTCTCCAGCAGGTTTCCCAAAGAGGAAACTGTCCGTGTGTAGGCTCTCCAGCAGGTTTCCCGACGAGGAAACTGTCCGTGTGTAGGCTCTCCAGCAGGTTTCCAGATGAGAAAACTGTCCGTGTGTAGGCTCTCCAGCAGGTTTCCCAAAGAGGAAACTGTCCGTGTGTAGGCTCTCCAGCAGGTTTCCCGACGAGGAAACTGTCCGTGTGTAGGCTCTCCAGCAGGTTTCCCGACGAGGAAACTGTCCGTGTGTAGGCTCTCCAGCAGGTTTCCCGACGAGGAAACTGTCCGTGTGTAGGCTCTCCAGCAGGTTTCCCGACACGGAAACTGTCCATGTGTAGGCTCTCCAGCAGGTTTCCCAAAGAGGAAACTGTCCGTGTGTAGGCTCTCCAGCAGGTTTCCCGACGAGGAAACTGTCCGTGTGTAGGCTCTCCAGCAGGTTTCCCGACGAGGAAACTGTCCGTGTGTAGGCTCTCCAGCAGGTTTCCCGACGAGGAAACTGTCCGTGTGTAGGCTCTCCAGCAGGTTTCCCGACGAGGAAACTGTCCGTGTGTAGGCTCTCCAGCAGGTTTTCCAGACGAGGAAACTGTCCGTGTGTAGGCTCTCCAGCAGGTTTCCCGACGAGGAAACTGTCCGTGTGTAGGCTCTCCAGCAGGTTTCCCGACGAGGAAACTGTCCGTGTGTAGGCTCTCCAGCAGGTTTCCCGACGAGGAAACTGTCCGTGTGTAGGCTCTCCAGCAGGTTTCCCGACGAGGAAACTGTCCGTGTGTAGGCTCTCCAGCAGGTTTCCAGACGAGGAAACTGTCCGTGTGTAGGCTCTCCAGCAGGTTTCCCGACGAGGAAACTGTCCGTGTGTAGGCTCTCCAGCAGGTTTCCAGACGAGGAAACTGTCCGTGTGTAGGCTCTCCAGCAGGTTTCCCGACGAGGAAACTGTCCGTGTGTAGGCTCTCCAGCAGGTTTCCCGACACGGAAACTGTCCATGTGTAGGCTCTCCAGCAGGTTTCCCGACAAGGAAACTGTCCGTGTGTAGGCTCTCCAGCAGGTTTCCCGACACGGAAACTGTCCGTGTGTAGGCTCTCCAGCAGGTTTCCCGACACGGAAACTGTCCGTGTGTAGGCTCTCCAGCAGGTTTCCAGACGAGGAAACTGTCCATGTGTAGGCTCTCCAGCAGGTTTCCTGACGAGAAAACTGTCCGTGTGTAGGCTCTCCAGCAGGTTTCCTGACGAGAAAACTGTCCGTGTGTAGGCTCTCCAGCAGGTTTCCCGACAAGGAAACTGTCCATGTGTAGGCTCTCCAGCAGGTTTCCTGACCAGTGCCCCATTGGTGCCTCCTCGTAAGCGCACAGTAGCAAAAAAAAACAGCAGTTTTGGATTGAATACCACTAAAAGAAAGCTCTATTTGTTAGAAGAAAATGATAAAAATGTTGTATGGGTAAAGTGTAGCACGACCGCTCAATTGTCATTCAACAACACACACAGATCCACAGTCCTGCTTAGTTACTGGGCGTAGGTGCCCAGCGGACATCGCGGCCGCCGGGCACGCGCATCGGGTCCCCAGTGTCACGGCGGGTGTGCGCCCCCTAGTGGCTCGGGAAGGCGAGGACGTCATATGACGTCCTCCCAGAACGAGAGAATCTTCGTCCCGCCACCATGACGGTGGGCGGCAGTCAAGCGGTTAATCGCCACTGGCTTTTTTTTTTTTTTTTTTTTTCTAAACAAGCAAAAAAAGACCGAAAATTTAGGGGAATTTTTTTTATTTTTATTTTTCATACCGTTATAAAATTTCGCAAAAAGGGAAATTTTTTCTCCTTCACTGATGGGGCGGCACTGATGGGGCAGCTTGGTGGGGCTGCGCCGATTGGGCGTTGATGGGGCTGCGCCGATTGGGCGTTGATGGGGCTGCGCCGATTGGGCGTTGATGGGGCAGCGCCGATTGGGCGTTGATGGGGCACCTTGGTGGGGCGTTGATGGGGCTGCGTCGAGGGGGCGTTGATGGGGCTGCGTCGAGGGGGCGTTGATGGGGCTGCGTCGAGGGGGCGTTGATGGGGCTGCGTCGAGGGGGCGTTGATGGGGCTGCGTCGAGGGGGCGTTGATGGGGCTGCGCCGAGGGGGCGTTGATGGGGCTGCACTAATGGATGCTCGTTCTTATCTGGAGTGTCAAATTATTGTCTGTACTGGCCCAGCTCCTCCCCTAACCTTTTTATATAGCTGCCAGTGAAGGTGTGAAGGGCAATACTGTAGTGTCTCTTGAGTGATGGCTTTGGGGCTGCTGACATCACATCCAAGATGGCGGCACCCAGCCGCAGTCTCAGGGCTTTTAGATGTTTACGCAAGGGAGGCTTTTACAGGGAAATATGTTTGATGTGGAAAGTGTTGATGGTGCCGGCTATTCATGGTGGTCTTTTCTTAGGTAAGTGGCCTGAAAGCTACACTGGCCCCTATTATCCTGGAGGCCCTCATGATGAATCAGCCGGAAGGAGTGCATCTTCAGGTCAAGCAGGTAAGAGAACCGATCTCAGATAATGGACATTATTAACCACTTGCTTACTGGGCACTTATACCCCCCTCCTGCCCAGGTGATATTTCAGCTTCCGGCACTGCGTCGCTTTAACTGACAATTGCGCGGTCGTGCGACGTGGGTCCCAAACAAAATTGACGTCCTTTTTTCCCCACAAGTAGAGCTTTCTTTTGGTGGTATTTGATCACCTCTGCGGTTTTTATTTTTTGCGCTATAAACAAAAAAGAGCGACAATTTTGAAAAAAATACAATATTTTTTACTTGTTGCTATAATAAATATCCCAATTAAAAAAAATAAAACTTTTTTTTTTCTCAGTTTAGGGCGATACGTATTCTTCTACATATTTTTGGTAAAAAAAAAAAAACATCTCAATAAGCGTGTGGTTTGCGCAAAATTTATAGTGCCTACAAAATAGGGGACAGAATTATTATTTTTTTATTATTTTTTTTTTACTAGAAATGGCGGCGATCTGCGATTTTTATTGGGACTGCGACGTTATGGCGGACACTTTTGACACATTTTTGGCGTCATTCACATTTATACTGCGATCGGTGCTATAAAAATGCACTAATTACTGTATAAATGTGACTGGCATTGAAGGGGTTAACACTAGGGGGTGAGGTGGGGGTTAAATGTATTCCCTGCATAGTGTTCTAACTGTGGGGGGTGACTGGGGAGGTGACCGATCTGTGTCTCTATGTACAAGAGACACAGATCCGTCTCCAGAGACAGAACGCTGTCTCTATGTAAAACGGCAATGAGAGATGATCTATGAGATCATCTCTCATTGGCCGCACAGATCGCATCGCAAACGGCCACTCTGATTGGCTGTGTCCAAGTGACACGGGCAACACAGTGTTTCCCCGCAGCGCGCTCTGGAGCGCGCGCCGGGAAGCAGCTAGTGACAAGCCGTCAATTGACGGCTTGTTGACAATTTAGATCTGTGCTAGAGCCGTCATTCGGCTGTAGTGCGGATCTCGAGTAGTTAAACCTATGGAATGGTTGTCCTCTCCACTGACTTCCACCAGTGTGATGTAGGGGCAGCCGCTGCATTGCGTCTTGCATCCCTTTTTAGTTTTCTTCGCTCCTGCTGCCATTCCTGGGTGCAAACTGCAACCATGGAACTGAACTCCATGTCGTGGTCCCACAGTTGACCAATCATACGGTAGCTGCCAGTATCAGGAGCTGGAGAAGTGAGGGCAGGTGGTAGGTTCTGTTTTTATATCCAACTACAGTGGAACCTCGGATTACGAGCACAATCCGTTCCAGGAGAATGCTCGTAATCCAAAGCACTCTCATATCAAAGCGAGTTTCCCCATAGAAGTCAGTGGAAACGAAAATAATTTGTTCCGCATTGACTGCAATGGCATGCAATACCGCATGCGGGAAGGGGGTGCCGGAGAGCCTCGGAAAAGGCCAGAGGACACCTCGGCTGACCCCGGAAAGACTTTGTTCCCGAGATTGGCTGATGTCGGCCCTTTTCCGATCGGCTCTGTTTGGCTCCCACAAAAAGAAAAAAAAAAATACACCCTGCAAGACAAAGGCATAATCGTTGTAAATATGAGGGGTAGATCTGAAATGAGGGGAAGCTCTGCTGATTTTATTATCCAATCATTGCTTGCATGCCCCCCCCTCGGATCTACAGCGACTGCACTTCCAAGGGCACTTTCGGTGCAATTTCAAGTGCACTTTGTACTTGTAGTTTTCACTTGTAGTGCAAAGTGGATTTGCCTTTTGTACATAACCCCCTTAGAGCCCATTCACACTGGGGCAGCACGACTTCCAGCGCGACTTTGGGAGGCAACTTGGACACGACTTGAGTATGAATCGCAGCGCGACTTGGGGGGGACTTCAGTGCGACTTGCGGTGGCTTACAACGCTACTTGAAGTTGCCTCCAGGAGGGGGAAATTCATGCCAAATTTTAAATAAAAAAAAGAGCATAGCAGGCCCTTAGGTCTGTTATGGATTTCAAGGGGAACCCCCTATGCCGAAAAAACGGCGTGGAGGTCCCCCCAAAATCCATACCAGACCCTTATCCAAGCACGCAGCCCGGCTGGTCAGGAAAGGGGGTGGGGAAGAGCGAGTGCCCCCTCCTAAACCGCACCAGGCCGCATGCCCTCAACATGGGCGGGGTAGGTGCTTTGGGGCAGGGGGTGCCCTGCCCCCCCCACCCCACCTCAAAGCACCTTGTCCACATGTTGATGGGGACAAGGACCTCTTCCCGACAACCCTGGCCATTGGATGTCGGGTGTCTTCTTCTGACTTAGGGAGGGGGGGGCCTTCTTCTGACTTCGGGAGGGGGGGCCTTCTTCTGACTTTGGGGGGGGGGCCTTCTTCTGACTTTGGGGGGGGCCTTCTTCTGAACTTTGGGGGGGGGGGGCCTTCTTCTGACTTTGGGGGGGGGGGCCTTCTTCTGACTTTGGGGGGGGGGCCTTCTTCTGACTTTGGGGGGGGGGCCTTCTTCTGACTTTGGGGGGGGGGGCCTTTTCTGACTTTGGGGGGGGGGCCTTCTTCTGACTTTGGGGGGGGGGGGGGGGGGGGGGACTTTGGGGGGGGGGCCTTCTTCTGACTTTGGGGGGGGGGGGGCCTTCTTCTGACTTGGGGGGGGGGGGCCTTCTTCTGGACTTTGGGGGGGGGGGGGGCCTTCTTCTGACCTTGGGGGGGGGGCCTTCTTCTGACCTTGGGGGGGCCTTCTTCTGACTTTGGGGGGGGGGGGTCTTGGGGCTTTGGGGGGGGGCCTTCTTCTGGGGGGTGGGGGGGGGGGGCCTTCTTCTGACTTTGGGGGGTGGGCTTCTTCTGACTTGGGGGGGGGGCCTTCTTCTGGGGGGGGGGGGGGGGGGGCCTTCTTTGACTTTGGGGGGGGGGGGGGGCCTTCTTCTGACTTTGGGGGGGGGGGGGGGCCTTCTTCTGACTTGGGGGGGGGGGGCCTTCTTCTGACTTTGGGGGGGGGGCCTTCTTCTGACTTTGGGGGGGGGGGGCCTTCTTCTTGACTTTGGGGGGGGGGGGCTTCTTCTGCTTTGGGGGGGGGGCCTTCTTCTGACTTTGGGGGGGGGGGGCCTTTTCTGACCTTGGGGGGGGGGGGCCTTCTTCTGGACCGGGGGGGGCCCTTTCTTCTGACTTTGGGGGGGACTTCTTCTGACTTGGGGGGGGGGCCTTCTTCTGACTTTGGGGGGGGGGGGCCTTCTTCTGACTTTGGGGGGGGGCCTTCTTCTGACTTTGGGGGGGGGGGCTTCTTCTGACTTTGGGGGGGGGGCCTTCTTCGACTTTGGGGGGGGGGCCTTCTTCTGACTTTGGGGGGGGGGCCTTCTTCTTGACTTTGGGGGGGGGGCCTTCTTCTGACTTTGGGGGGGGGGGGCCTTCTTCTGACTTTGGGGGGGGGGGCCTTCTTCTGACTTTGGGGGGGGGGGGGGGG